>JAJPUD010000073.1:480566-501821 GCA_023553655.1 Myrmecobius fasciatus
TGGGGGGGGGGTGGGGAGTAGGGGGGAAAATTTGTAACAGAAAGCTTTGTAAGGGTTAATGTTTAGGAATTACCCATACATATGTTTTGCAAATAAAAAGTATTAATAATAAAAAAAACTATCACTCAATGATACTGTTGATTTTCTCTTACATGGCCCACTCTCTTGCATGCAACTCCCCCATCCCTGCATCCCCCCCCACACATATACTTCCATTCCAACCTTCACCCCTCTCACTCCCTTCCCACTATGATAAGCACTGGAAGGCATGGATTTCAGTGAAACACTGCCATTATCCTTTGCCAGAAATTATAGAACAACTTGCTTTTTTTTTTTAAAGGTCAATACTCTATACACTTTTCTGGCAGTGGAAAATAAGATACTTGATCAGCTGTAACCCAGAAAATAATTAGGAGAGGAAGAAGAAGAAAGATAGAAGGGGATGGGGAGAAAAGGGAAAGAAAGAAAGTAGGTGAAAGAACAAAGTAGAAGTAGAAGCAGAGAAATGGAGAGGGTAAGGGGAGGAGGAAAGAGAAAGAAAGAAGGGGAAAAGAACAGAAGAAAGAGGTAAAGAAAGAAAAGAAAAAAGGAAAGGAGAAAAAGGGAAAGAAAAAGGAGAAAGGGGAGAGAAAAAAGGAGAGGAAGAGAACAGAGGAAGAGGGGAAAAACAAGAAAACAAGGAGGGAGAGAGATATGAGGGTCTCAGAAGCACATTAATTTTGGGGAGGAAATTTTAGTTCAGCACAAACATTTTTTTTAAAAATACCAAAATGAGAACAATCCTTCTCTTAAAAGTATAAGGGTTAATACTCCTGAAAGCATGATAATAGCTAATATTTATATAATATTTTAAGGTTTACAAAGTGCTTTACAAATATCTTATTTTATCTTCAAAACGACCCTACTAGGTAGATGTTATTATAATCCTCATTTTATAACTGAGATTAAGTGACATGGTCACATGGCTACTAAGTGTCTGAAGAGGGATATGAAATCAGGTCTTCCTGACTCCAGGTGCCTTCTCCTCCACCACCTGTTTCAATGATACCATTGACTTACCTCTCAATAAATTCTGAAAACACATATTTGTGAAAGACATTTTTCCAGGCATTGGACACATAGGACAAAAGAAAATCAGTTCATGCCGTCAAGGAACTTATGTTCTATTGAAGGACTTAAACAGAGAGGTAAATGTAAAGTAATTTCAGGATGGAGGGAGTATGGACAAGACCCAGAAAAGGAGAAGGAGGACAGGGAATCAAATCGGTGAAGGCTTTTTATAAGAGGTAACCCTTAAGCTGAGTTGTGAAGGAAATTAGAAATTCTTTTTTTTTAATTTAATTTTATTTTATTTGCAAAACATATGTATGGGTAATTCTTCAACATTCACCCTTACATAGCTTTCTGTTACAGATTTTTCCCCCCAACTCCCCACCCCACTCCTAGATGGCAGGATATCCACTACATGTTAATTATGTTAAAATATTTGGCAAATCGAATATATGAATACATATTTCCACACTTATTGTTGTGCAAGAAAAATCATATCTACACAAAAGACATCAGATAAAGGAAAAGCAATGTAAGCAAACATCAATCGAGAGTATGAGAATGTTATGTTGTGGTCCACATTTCACATCCCTCTCTCTGGGTGTATATGGCTTTCTTCAGTGAACAATTGGAAGTCATTTGAAACATTTCATTGTTGAAGAGAGCCATGTCCATCAAAATTGATCATCATATAGTATTGTTGTTGCTGTGTATAATGATCTCCTGGTTCTGCTCATCTCACTCAGCATCAGTTCATGCAAGTCTCTCCAGGCCTCTCTGAAATCGTCCTGCTGGTCGTTTCTTACAGAGCAATAATATTCCATAATATTCATATACCATAATTTATTCAGCCATTCTTCAATTGAAGGGCATCTATTCAGTTTCCAGTTTCTAGCCACTACAAAAAGGGCTGCCACAGACATTCTTGCACATGTGGGGCCCTTTCCTTCCTTTATGATTTCTTTGGGATATAAGCCCAATAGAAACACTGCTGGGTCAAAGGGTATGCACAGTTTGACAACTTTTTGAGCATAGCTCCAAATTGCTCTCCAGAATGGCTGGATCCGTTCACAGCTCCACCAACAATGCATCAGTGTCCCAGCCTTCCCACATCCCCTCCAACATTCATCATTACCTTTTCCTGTCATTTTAGCCAATCTGACAGGTGTGTAGTGGTAGCTCAGGGTTGTCTTAATTTGCATTTCTCTGATCAGTAGTTATTTGGAGCACCTTTTCATATAACTACAAATAGTTTTAATTTCATCCTCTGAAAATTGTCTGTTCATATCCTTTGACCATTTATCGATTGGAGAATGGCTTGAATTCTTATAAATATGAGACAATTCTCTATATATTTTAGAGATGAGACCTTTATCAGAACCCTTAAATGTAAAGATGATTTCCCAATTTATTGCTTCCCTCCTAATCTTGACTGCATTGGTTTTATTTGTACAAAAACTTTTTAACTTAATATAGTCAAAGTTATCTATCTGGTGTTCAATTAAGAGTTCCAGTTCTTCTTTGAACATAAATTTATTCCATCTCCCTAGGTCTGAGAGGTAAACTATATTATGTTCCTCTAATTTACTTATAATATCACTCTTTATATCCAAATCATGAACCCATTTAGATCTTATCTTGGTATGTGGTGTTAGATGTGGGTCAAGCCCTAATTTCTTCCACACTAGTTTCCAAGGAAATCAGAAATTCTAAAAGGATTTTGTTGTTGTTTGGTCATTTCTTATTCTCTGTGATTGATTTTGGGATTTTCTTTATACAGATTCTAGAGTGGTTTACCATTTGCTTCTCCAGCTCATTTTTGCAAATGAGAAAACTGAGGCAAAAAGGGTTAAGTGATTTACCCAGGGTCACACAGCTAGTTAAGTATCTGAAGTCAGATTTGAATTCAGGAAGAGGAATCTTCCCAGAACTCTATCCTTTGCACCATTTACTGTCCTCATACATTCTGAGCATGGCGGTTAGCTTGCGTGAAGGCATGGATACAAAGGAAAGTTTGTTGGCTTCTAAGGAGATCTAGTAACTTAGTATGGATGAAAGGTAGAACATATTAAAGGAAGTCAAATGAAATGCCTGGAAAGTAGGTGGTAGATAGAAGGTTTTAAATGGCACACTGAAGAATAGGGGCAATAGGGAGCTATTGATGATTTCTGAGTAGAGAAGCAAAACAGATTTATGTTTTAGGGATACTAACTGGGCAGCTATGTGGAGGATGGACTGAGGCAAATAATTGGAAGACTAAATTGAAGACTAGTGGCAGAGTCCTGGCAAAAAATTGATTGGGGTCTGAATTAGATTAAATGCTATAAGTGGGATCCTTAAATGACGCCTCCTTGTCCTTTTTGCTTGTTCATTTATATTCTAGGTAAAAGTAAGGGAGTCTTCAACTTTGCTTGGAGATGAGAGCCATGGAAATCAAGAACTTCAGACTTTTTTGCTTCCTTCATAGCATTGACACCATAGGAGCAAGAAACCAGTGATCTGCAAGACCCCAGTGGAAAGACTCATTCCTAAATAATGACATTTTTGGATGTGAACTTAATGGGACCAATGCTGTGTTATATGGGAACTGAGCTAAATTTTGAGCCTAATCTTTTCCAGAGACTGAGGTAGCATGCGAGATTTTTTCTCTTAGGTACTGCAGAAATTTTTTTGATATTTTGGTTCTTGCTTTACCTCTAAAGTAAATATCTCTTTGGAAAAACCAAACAATGTTTTAAAAATTTTATATAGTATTACATTTTCCCAAATGCATGTAAAGATAGTTTTCAGCATTCACTTTTGCAAAACCTTGTGTTCCAAATTTTTCTCCCTTTTTTCCTCCTCCAAGATAATAAGCAATCTGACATAGGTCAAACATAGGCAATTCTTCTAAACATATTTCTTTTTTTTTCCAAATACATTTATTTATTTTTCATTTTATCTAAGCTTTTTATTTGCAAAACATATGTATGGGTAATTTTTCAACACTGACCCTTGCAAAGCTTTCTGTTACAAATTTTTCCCCCCTAGCCCCTACCTCTCCCCTAGATGGCAGGAAGTCTACTACTACATTAAACATATTTCTATCTTCATCATGTGGCATAAGAAAAAATCAGATCAAAAGGTAAAAAAACAAAAACAAAAAAACAAAACAAAACAAACAAACAAAAAAAAAAAAACTAAGAAGGGTCAATTAGGTGGTTCAGTGGATAGAGCACTAGCCCTGAAGTCAGAAGGACCTGAATTCAAATGTGGTCTCAGCTACTTAACACTTCCTAGCAAGTCATGCAAAAAAAAAAAAAGCAAGCAAACAAACATAGCAAAAAAAAAAAAAGGTGAAAATACTATAAAGCCAATCAGTTTTCAGGTGTAAATTGGAATTAAAGCATTAGTCACTGGACCCCTAAAATTAGGGAGAACATAGCTGGTGGGGGGCTCATTCCAATAGTAGAGAAAAGAGATACCCAGAACCCCTCAATGACACTGAGCCATTAATAACTACTCTTTGGATTTAGTCATTCAACCAGATCTGAAGCCACCTAACTATATTATCATCTGATCCACATCTAAGGGACATTTTAGCAGACATGGACCTAAGAGATTGGGACCAGAGCATCTACATTATACATAGGTTTGTGAGTCATCTGCTTAGAAATGATAACTGAGCCCATGAAAGCTGATGATATCACTAAGAAAGAACAAAGTAAGAGAACTGAAGACAGTCTAGGACAGGGCCCTAGGGTTAATACACCCACATCTAGGAGGTGACATGAGAATGATCCAGTAGACACTGAAAAAGCTCATTTTTTGGAGCGTCAAGCTAAGGAAAGTTATTCCAACACACCCACATCTTTGCCATGCTCAGTCATTACAGGATCTTAGAAAATCAGCTGGTTCTTATACTACCCTACATCAGGCAGACTCTCAGATCCTGCACCCCTTATCACTATTACATTAAGTTATCATTCTCTGAAGCAAAAATCCTTTCCTCGTGCTTCCTTTTATCCATTTGGGAGCACTGCTCATTTGGGACTGCCTGGACACTAGCTTAGAGTCTGTTTACACCAACTCATCCTCGACTACTGATGTTTCTTAACTATTTAGCAATTCATTAGTGCAAAATCCTTAAATAGGATTATGTACAAGTCAAATAGTGCAGGTATATTTAAAAAATCAACTGAATTAAAACATTTGAGAACTGCAACCTCGGATATCTGGATTCATGGAATCAAATACTGACCATAGAATATCAGAATTGGAACACCTGTCAGATGTCCCTTAATTCTACCCATTCCTGAACAGTAACTGACAACCTAACAAATAGTCAATCAATCTTTGCCTGAAAACCTCTGAGAGAGAACGTACTCTCTCCTAAGGCAGTCTGTCCACTTTTAGATAGATCTCATTATTAGAAAGTTTCTCCTGATATCAAGGCTAAATTTGTGTCTTTTGCCTATTGATCCTATCTGTGCTCTGATGCCTAGCAGAGTAAATCTATTCTTTCTTCTGACAGGAAAATCCTCCAGATTTTTGAAGACCACCATAATATCTTCTCTTGTTGAGATGAAACATTCCCAGTTCCTTTGATTTGTCCTCATGTAACATGAATTTAAGGTCCTTATAGCACTCCTTTGAGTATTCACCAACTTACCCAAGTCCTTCTCCCCCTCCTCTTCCTCCTCTTCCTTCTCTTTCTCCTCCTCCTTCTCCTCCTCTTTCTTCTGCTTCTTCTTTTTCTATTTTTCTTCTTTTTCTCTTCTTTATCCAAATTTTTCTCCTCTTCCTCCCTCTTTTATTCTTTCTCTTCCTTCATTTGGTGAGGCAGAGTTAAGATACTTGCCCAAGGTCACACAGGCAGTAAATGTCAAGTCTGAAGCCAGATTTCAACTTAGGTCCTTCTGACTCCAGGATTGATGCACTATCCACTGCACCATCTATCTGTCTCCCAAATTCTTCCTAAAATGTATTGGGCAGAATTAAGCATGGCACTACAGATGAGCTTTGACCACAGCAGGGTCACAAGTACATTTGGTTACTTCTTGATGCTATGAGCTTTCTCGATTGCCATGTTACACTATTGATCCCTCTTGAGTTTGCTGTTCATCAAATATCCCATAATTTTTCAAATAACCTAAAAAACCCAATTTTGTACTTGGGGGGTTGGTTTTGGGGAAATCCAACTATAAGATTTTCCTCTTACCCCTATTAGCTTTCATCTTATTTGATTTAGTCCAATATTCTAGATCATCAAGATTTGTCTAAATTGTGGCTTTTGTTCAGGATATTAACTATCATTCCCAATTTTATAACATTTGCAAAATTTAATAAGAATGGCTTACATGGCTTCTTCCCAAGTCACTAATATAAATGTTAAATAGTACTGGCCAAGTTAATCTCCTTGGGGATCCTTCACTGGAGACATCCTTCCAGGTTGTGTCATCAATGGTAGGTTTGGTTATTCTGGTCTGAAGCCACTTCATGATACCATCCACCCATCTCTCTCCATCTTTTCTACAAAAATAGCATGAGAGATTTGACAAGTGTATTGTGAAGATCTGGGTAAATTATATACACAACATTCCTCTGATCTACTACTCCAGTATTGCCATTAACAATAATGACATTTCAATTGTGTCTAACTCTTGGTAACCCCACTTGGGGTTTTATTGGCAAGGATATCAGAGTAACTTGTCATTTCCTTCTCCAGCTCACTTTACAGATAAGGAAATTGAGGCGAACAGTGACTTGCTTATTATTACACAGCTAGTAAAGTAACTGAGGCTGGATTTGAATTCAGGATTTAATCACAGGGCTGTCACTCTATCCACTGCACCACCTAGGTGCCCCACTATTCCAGTAACCCTATCTAAAAAGTAAATTAAATTAGTCTCACTCATTCTTAATGAAGTCACCTTGGTTCCTTGCATTGACTACATCCTTTTCCAGTTATTTACTTACCATCCTTTTAAAAATATAGTCCACAATTTTGCTTGGAATTAAAGTCAAGCTCATTATAGTTTTCTGATTCATTCATTCATTCAATAAATATTTATTAAGCACTTACTTTTAATAAGCTAGATTGTTAGGATACTTGTCTATAAGGGGAAACAGTAGGAAACAACATGAAAAAAACTAAATAAATAAACAGACAAATTAGGCTAAAAGGTATGCATAGAACTACAAAGTCATTTTAGGGAGAGATAGTTCTTGCAACTGGAAGGCTCAAAACAAGTCTCCTGTAGGAGATAGGTACTTGAGGTGACCTTTCAAGGAAAATAATGATTCTAAGAAACAGAAATGAGGCAGGCAACTTACTTTAAAAATTGTAAATATTTTTAAAATGTAAATAAAGTTATCATGTGATTTTCCTTTTTATTTTTTTCTTTTCTCTCCCCCAATCAATCTTCCCTTCCCCTACCCTAGAAATGGCTATTATTAGATACAAAATGGATAAGGGATAGCCTATGCAAAGGCAAAGAGATATGGGAATATTTGAAATGCAACATCAAGCAAAACAAATTCTCATGTTGTCTATATCCAAAAATGAGTCTCTCCCAGAAATCTTTTTCTCTCTTGCATCCAAGTCAGAGAAAAACATTGCCCCATTGTTTAGTTAAACAGCTTCTCCAAAGTCTGTCTCTTTCTCTTTTTCCTTTAGCATTTAACCAGAAAAGATATTTCCTGCTGTTCTAGTCAGAAGCATCTAGTTCTGGTCACTGTATAACCAATGAACCTCTTTGTCCTTTTGCTCTCTTGCCCCCATTATTGTATTGTATTGTACTTCCCTTTATATAAAGGAAATTACCAGGCACTGACTTTTGTTATGCTTTCAATGCTGGGATTGTGAATTGACAAGAAGGAAACCTGTCCTTCTGGAAACTGGGAGACAAATCCAGCCTCCCATAAGAGGTATGAATGGAGGTGGCAGACTAATGATATCTCCACCCCCATACCCCCACCCCCAGGTATCACAAACATTTTGGTCACTCTGCAATAATGTTCATTAGTCAATACTAAGTGAGTTTACTGGAGAGAGTATAAACAGAGAAATTAATAACCTGAAGTGAATCAATAATTCTCTAGTCCCAAGGAGATAAACCCCTCTAGGTAAATATAAACCAGCTGGTATGAAGGAGGAGAATGGGAAAAGGTTCCCATAGATAGCATATGCACAGGTAGTCTTGGACTCCTTTGCTGGTATACATATTGCTGCTCTGTGATTCTTAGCTCTCCTTGTAGCAGCAGACACGTGGGTGAGAGAATATTTACAGAATGAGTGATTCTATTCATCACTTATCACTACCCTATCTATGCCTTTCCACTATATTACATGTAGAGATTCCACTTTTTTGCAGTTTCCTTTGGAAAACAGAGTTAAGTGACTTGCCCAGGGTCACATAGCTAGGAAGTGTTGGGGGTTGGATTTAAATTCAAATCTTCCTGATTCCAAGCCTAGCTCTCTAACCACTGTGCCACTTAGATGCTTCCTTAAACCCTTAGTCTTATTGACTGTTTACCTTGCTGTCTCTTAAAGCTTATATAGTATTTTAAAATTAGCAAAGTACTTTACATATATTGTGGTTGTTCTGTCATTTTCAGTTGTGTCCAACTCCTTGTGATCCCATTTGGGGTTTTCTTGGAAAAGATGCTGGAGTAGATTGCCATTTCCTTCTCCAGCTCATTTTTAAGATGAGGAAACTGAGGTGAACTGGGCTAAGTGACCAGGTCACATAGCTAGTAAATGTAGTCACATTTTAACTGATCCTCACAATAGTTCTGTGAGTTAGGTACTTTTTTTTTTTTTTTTTTTTTTTTTTACAGATGAGGAAACTGAGGGTGGAAAAAATTAAGTGACTTGCCCAGGATCACTTAGCTGAAGTTTCAGAGGCAGTTTTTTCCAACTTCAAGTCCAGAATTCTATCCCAAATTGAAGCCCCAAGCACCAACTCAAATCAAGAAGGAGTAGATGAAGTCACTAGACTCTGCCTTGAGCTTCAAACAATGTCTCCTGTCTTTTTTTATTTTTTTCAGAATATGTGGCTTTATCAGTAAGGCTCAAGAAAGGCGCCACAGGGGAATGTGTCTACATGAATGCAGATTCTGAAAGTCCGTGCAACGTGCAAGAAATTGGGTGGAGATGGGACAGGAATGTGGTTCAAAAAGCAACAAAGGCCAAAAAAAGACTTCCTGCCCTTTAGTAAAACTCTAAAGTGGAGGCAAAAAAGTAAGGCAGCATTTCTCTTAACAGTAACTGGATCAACATCTTGGGCTGCCATTGTTTCCCCTTTATCTTTTGAAAGGGTTTTGTCAAAAGCATCTGTTATTTCCATTGACCAGTTCTTGCTTCAAAAGTTGCCTTTTTGGGTCTCTGCCAGACCTGAGGTCAATTCTTAGAGGATCTTCCATGGGAGACAGGTAGGATCAGTGAGGGAAGGGCTCTGAGCAAGAGTTAGTACTCCTCAGGCCTCCATGCTGATCAATCAACTGACCAATAACCAAACATTTACAGTCCCAGGCCATGTGCTAAGCAATGTTCTGGGATGACCAGCTGGGAACAACTTTGCTATTCTCTCGAGTACAATCATCCAGGACTACTCTGAAGGATTTAGGATAAGGGGTCCTATCCATACCCAGAGAAGAAACTGATTGTGCCTAAATACAGATTGAAGTATTCTCTCTGTCTGTCCATCTCTCCCTCCTTTTCTCTTTCCCTCTCTCTCCTTCCCTCCCTTCTTCTCTTTTCCCCTCCCTCTCTCCCTCCCTCTCCCTCTCCCTCTTCCTCTTCCTCTCCCTCTCCCTTTCTCTCTTCCCCCCTCTCTCTTTTAACTTAATTTTTCTTGAAGGTTTTATTTTCATTAGGGTAGGAGGTCTATGGGTTTTTTTTTTCACAATGACTTTTATGGAAATGTTTTGCATAACTTCACAAGGGGTTTCCTTAATTGTGAGTGGGAATAAGGGAGAGAATCAAGAACTCAAAAATTTTAAAAACAAATGCAAAAAAAATTTGTTTTGAATGTAACTGGGAAAAAATATTTAATAAATGAAATTTTGAAACCAGGCAGTATTCTAGGCTCTGGAGATGTAAGGACAAAGGATGAAACAATTCTTACTCACAAGGAGTTCACATTCTAGGGTGGAGCCACAGGTACATATATAATATAAAATGACTAAATGTACAGTTTGAAACAGAGTTTGAGGGAGGGTATTCGAAGTTGAGGGATTCAGGAAAGATATTTGAGTTGCTTCTCAAAGGAAGAGAGGTGCTCTTTTAGGAGGGGCTAAGGAGAGAGTGTACTCCAGGGGGATTTCTAGGATGCTTAAATATGTGTTCTGACCTCCAGCCAGTGAGGTCTGTGACCCAGAGTCTGTTTACATCTACAATAGGAGAAACAGCCTGGCAAGAGGAGGTGGCAGACACAAGAACTTTCTGGGTATATTCATCTTTTCCTTGTTCTAATAGGAATGGGACAATGAGTTCCCTGCTAGGCTGCTTATCAACCCCCTCCCCTATACGCCCTTCAACATCTCATTGCTTTGAGGCTTTCATAAGTCTTCCTGCATTTGTTTCTCTTTCCTGTTTAGATTTTCCTTGAGTTTGGATTTTCCTTCTGGTTGAATTTCTTCTGGGCAGGTTAGTTTTGGCTAGTTTTCATTTGGAATGTGAATAAATTTGTGCTTATCTACATAAATATAGAGAATTCAGTTGGATTGAGACAAAAGGGCAGATAAAGAGTCAAGAGACATATTTTCACTTTGCATATACTGATGGGCAAAGTTACATCCCCAACCCCAACTCTAGAGCTAGCCCCAAGGACAAGAATGTATTTCAAAAAAGCTCCCAACTCCTGGGATACTGTACAATGTAACAGAAATAGCTAAAATTCATATATAGCTTTAAGGTTTATGAGGTACTTATATACAGTATCTCATTTCACCCCCATAACTCTGTAAAAGTAAGTGCTACTATTCCCATTCTTTAAAAAAAATATTCATTTTAAACTTAAATAAAAAAAAAAACATTTCCATGTAGATAACTCATTCCCATTCTTTAAATAGGCAATTGGGTCTCAGAGGGAACAGAATGTTAGGCTTGGAGATAGGAAGATCTGCTTCTAAATCCAGAGTCTGACACTTACTAATTGTTTGACTCTGTTTGCCTCAATTGTAAAATGGGGATAACAGTCCCTTCCTTAAAGGGTCCTAATGAGGATCAAATGAGATTGTGTTTGTACAATACTGAGCATACAGCAGGTGCTACCTTTATGCTTATTCCCTTAGTACAAATCTTTGCTCAGACTAGCTAAGTAAAACTAGTATTTACTAGTTATGTAATGCTGGATGAATTGCTTAACCTTTTATAGAGTATCAAGCATACAACAGGTGCTATCTTTATGTTTATTCCCTTAGTACAAATACTTACTCAGACTAGCTATGTAAGACTAGCATTTACTAGTTATGTAATGCTGGGTGAGTTGCTTAACCTTTTGTACAGAATAGTAACATTTGTGAGGATAAAATAATACATATAAAACCCTTGCCGACCTTAACTCAATACATAAATGCTAGCTGTTGTTATCTTATTGATTTGGGGAAAGCAAGGCTCAAAGAGGCTGCAGAAAGTGACTAAATTGAGGGGTAGATTTAGGACACAGGCCTCTCCTGTCAAGTGCAGTGTTCTTCCACTAAAGCACATTGCCTCTCCTGAACATCTCACATATGAACTGTCCTAAAGGACTTTTTGCAACGCCCTTTCTGATTTAGTATTTTTACCACAACAGTGAGTGCTTGTGTGTCCAATATACAGAAGGAACAAACATCTTTATTCTTAGAGTCATAATAGAAATGAAATTTTAGGTCTTATCCTCTGTAGTTGACATTATTCAGGAAATCAGTGGGGTTTAGACTAGCTAGAATATAGGCTTAAAGGCATCAGTGATCTTTATTGCCTAGAGAGACACACAATAAAGGAAATTGTGGTCTCTGTATTTCATCTAACTTTTGTTCTCACTCCATAACTTAACTTACTATTGCACCATTGATCAAACAATAAACATTTATTAGGTACCTACCAAGTGCCAGGAGGCAGATAGGTGTCCAAATGGATAGATAAAGTGCTGGGCCTGAGCCAGGACGATCTGACCCTTAATAGCTGTGTCACTCTGAGCTAGTTACTTTACTCAGTTTGCCTCCACTTCCTCCTTCTCATAAAATGAACTGGAGAAGACACACCATCCCAGTACCTTTGCCAAGAAAAACCCAAGCAGGATGCCCAAGAAGCAGAAATAACTGAACAGCAGCAACACTAAGTCCAAGGTCCCTCTGAAGCCCTGGAAATACAAAGAGAGGCAAAAAGATAGTCTCTGTCCTCAAGAAGTTTACAATCTAATAGAGGAGAATAGTATATAACACCTGAAACTACAAAGGGATGGTTTCAAATATGAAATGATACAGAGTGAAGTGAACAGAACCAGGAAAACAGTGTATACAGTATTATATAGTAGAAACAATAGTTAAAAAACAAACAACTTTGAAAGACTTAAGAACTTTGACCAATGCAATGATCAACCACAATCCACAGTATCTGATGAAGAAGCATAGTTTCCTTTGAGAATGAGATATATTTTTGGACATGGCCAATGTAAGGATTTGTTTTTCTTGACTATGCATATTTGTTCCATGGGTTTCCTTTTCCTTTTTTTTAATAGGAAGTATGTAAGTAGGAGGGAAAGAAAATACATTTTTTGAATTTATTCATTGGAAAAAAATAAAGTTAAATTAAGTATGAAAACTAAATTAAATGGTCAAATTAAAGCCCTGTATAGTAACTGCCAGATCAGACTCAAATCAATGGAAAACCATTTGATGTAATCTGAAATTCAAGTTCCCATTTGAGAAATCAATCCCCCTCATAAAAAGAAATGTTTTTCCTTTACTGGATGAAAAATGCTCTGAAACCTTTGTTATAGAGATCCTATATTCACCTGCTTTTCTACAAACTCTGTAAGGAGTCCTACAGCATCCATCGGAGTTACATGCATGTGCAATATAGGGGTCCTATAACATATAAGGTATGTATTAAATATGATAAATTCATTTAAAAATTACCATAACAACAAAGGAATCATAAACAAACCTACTTTATTGTAGCCAATTGAGAAACCTTAAAGCATTGAGGTACAGTGGAAAGAACAATGGGTTTAGGGTCAGAGAGGTTGAATCCTAAGGATCTAGGTTTCAAATCCTGCCTTTGTGACATTGTACAAATCTGGGCTTCAGTTGTGGGGTTTTTTTTGTTTTTGTTTTTGTTTTTTTGTTTTCCATCAAATAAGGCTCTTAGAATATATGCCCTCTGATGATGCTTCCTCTGTAGATCTCTGATCCTCCAAGATGCCCTTGGGCAATGATCAAAAGTATAGGGAGGAAAGGACAGGGATAGAACAATCCTTTTGGGCAATTAGTTTAACAAGGATTTATTAAAGGTTTTACTATGTGCTAAGCATCAGTGTGTGACTTCACAGGCCTAGGAGGCATGTTTTCTGGGGAATCTGAGCAAACACACAGTTTCTCAGAAATCTAGGACTGTCTCTTTGCACAGGTATCTCTCTAGGTAGCTGAATTAAAGCAGAACTAGAGACACTTGTGCTTCTATGGTTGCCATTTTTTCCTCACTCAGAAGATCCTATCTCATAACTGTGCTGATCTCAAAAGTAGGAGGGACCACTCCCCTCACTTTGACAAAGTGTTGTGAATATGGCTCTGGTCACCCCAACACTATAAGGTAGAAATGGGAATAAAGAAGGATCAAGAGCAGCACAGACTGTAGGGGCTGCAGGAATTCAGAGGAAGGTAAAATCACTCTGAGTGATTTGGAGTCATCCAAGAAGACTTCCTGGAGGAGGTGGAACCTGAGTGGGGCAGAAAATTGTTTATGCATGCTCCCAATTCTGTTTTTCCTCTCTTGATAACCAAGAGACATTTCTGCTTAATTTAAAACTTTCCTTCAAAAGTTCTAGGAGACAATATCCTAATAAAATGAAATACTTAGAGCCTGAATGAAATACACTGAAATTCTGATAAGAGTCTGGGGGTATGTACTACCTATGCAATAAAAGGGGAAGGGGTACCTAAGAGGTAGCATTTAAATATCAGTTTAAGAACAAATATTACCTCATTTAATCCCCACAACAATGCTATAAAATAGGTGCTATTGATGAGGGCTAGGTAGCAATACCTAATTTTTTAAATTAATTAATTAATTAATTTTTTAAAATTTTATTTGCATAACATATGTGTGGGTAATTCTTCAACAATAACCCTTACATAGCTTTCTGTTACAAATTTTTTCCCCCAACTCCCCGCCCCTCCCCTAGATGGCAGGATATCCACTACATGTTAATTATGTTAAAATATTGGCAAATCAAATATATGTATACATATTTCCAAACTTATCATTGTTGTGCAAGAAAAATCTTATCTACACAAAAAATATATCAGATAAAGGAAACACAATGTAAGCAAACATCAATCAAGGAGTATGAGAATGTTATGTTGTGGTCCACATTTCACATCCCTCTCTCTGGGTGTATATGGCTTTCTTCAGTGAACAATTGGAGGTGGTTTGAAACATTTCATTGTTGAAGAGAGCCATGTCCATCAGAATTGATCATCATGTAATATTGTTGTTGCCGTGTATAATGATCTCCTGGTTCTGTTCATTTCACTCAGCATCAGTTCATGTAAGTCTCTCCAAGCCTCTCTGAAATCATCTTGCTGGTCATTCCTTACAGAACAATAATATTCCATAATATTCATATACCACAATTTATTCAGCCATTCTCCAATTGAAGGGCATCCATTCAATTTCCAGTTTCTAGCCACTACAAAAAGGGCTGCCACAAACATTCTTGAACATGTGGGGCCCTTTCCTTCCTTTATGATTTCTTTGGGATATAAGCCCAATAGAAATGCTGCTGGGTCAAAGGGTATGCACAGTTTGATAACTTTTTGAGCGTAGCTCCAAATTGTTCTCCAGAATGGCTGTATCCGTTCACAGCTCCACCAACAATGCATCAGTGTCCCAGCCCTCCCACATCCCCTCCAACATTCATCATTAACTTTTCCTGTCATTTTAGCCAATCTGACAGGTGTGAAGTGGTACCTCAGGGTTGTCTTGATTTGCATTTCTCTGATCAATAGTGATTTGGAGCACCTTTTCATATGACTATAAATAGTTTTAATTTCATCCTCTGAAAATTGTCTGTTCATATCCTTTGACCATTTATTGATTGGAGAATGGCTTGAATTTTTATAAATGTGAGACAATTCTCTATATATTTTAGAGATGAGACCTTTATCAGAACCCTTAAATGTAAAGATGATTTCCCAATTTATTGCTTCCCTCCTAATCTTGTCTGCATTGATTTTGTTTGTACAAAAACTTTTTAACTTAATATAGTCAAAGTTATCTATCTGGTTTTCAATTAAGAGTTCCAGTTCTTCTTTGGACATAAATTTATTCCATCTCCATAGGTCTGAGAGGTAAACTATATTACATTCCTCTAATTTACTTATAGTATCACTCTTTATATCCAGACCATGAACCCATTTAGATCTTATGTGTATGTGGTGTTAGATGTGGGTCAAGCCCTAATTTCTTCCACACTAGTTTCCAGTTTTCCCAGCAGTTTTTGTCAAATAGTGAATACTTATCCCAAAAGCTGGGGTCTTTGGGTTTACCAAAGACTAAAAGCAATACCTAATTTTAAATAAACATCTGACAAATTCATAATGGCCATTCTCTTTGCCAGAAAGGAAGGTTTATTTACAAGAAAAGTTTACAGACAAAAATAAGAGATAAAGTAGGCACACCAGGAGTGGCAAACATGAAATAGAGTTGGGAAAGCTTATAGTTTGCAAGGAAAAGGCAAATTCCCCTGGGGAACTCACAATTAACCAGGAGAAAGTACTCCATAAAGTGGGAGAAAGTCATTGACTGGCAGATTAGACTAACCAGAGTTAGGTAGAATAAGGAAAAGGGAAGGCATTATGAGTCGAGAGAGAGTACCTCATAGTGGGCTTAGTCCTGAAGAGAACTTAGCAAAGATCTTTATCATAATCAAATAGTTTATAGGGGAAATTCAGCTTTGGGGGTTTCTTGGGTGCAAAGGTGGGCTATACCTGGCAAACCAGGTCCCAGACTTGTCTGAAGATGTGCCAGTTGAGATAGTCTGGGAAAGCTAACTTCCTTTTAGTATGCAATTATGGTTGATAGAGTTTAAAATGTCTTAACTTATGGCAATAAGACAGTCCAGGAAAGCTGAATTCCATCAAGGTTGTCTCAAAGGTTGTTGGGAATATCTTCACAGATGCTAACTAAATTGGAGACAGGATGGATGTATTAATGATAGAGTTTGACTTCACATTAGTCTACATGGACAGGATTTGGCAGTTCATATCACTGTTATTATATTCATTTTACAGTTGAGAAAACTGAGGCAGATAGTGGCTGCCTTGCCCGGGATCATATTGCTTGTATGTGTCTAGGAAGCATTTGAAATGAAATCATTCCAACTCCACATCTGGAGTTCTGCTAGGGGTTGGGTAATAGAGAAAGAAATTAAGGATGCAGTAGTCAGACATTGCATCTTACATGGAGCTTACAGTCTCCTAATGAATCTTTCCATGGCTTGAGAGAGCTGGGTTCTTGCTCACCAATCTTTGTATCCCCCACCCCTTTTTTTTTTAACCTCCTTATACCTCATATAAGATTGAGGGAAACTTCTATTTTTCTCCTTGTTCATTCTCTCTTTAGTTTTCTTCTTTTTTATTATTATGAACTGTATAGTTATATTTAAAGATATAAAAGAGAACAGAAAAAAGGATTGTGTAAGAAATTGTCAACTTTTGTTACATTGTTGTTTCTTAAAGAGCAAATTAAACTTGATAGGAACGTGATAGTTACATGATTGTAACAAACTGCTTGACTTTGTTTCTTGGTCTTCTATTTCTGCTTGGGTGGATACACACTGCAGCCCCAGGTAATTGAGAAAAGTTTAAGGGGAGCAGCCCACATACGTATCAATTGAGTTACCTTTATTTATGGGTTGATTGCATTGACCATCAGGACCACAAGGTGGCAGGCTTTTACTCTGTGTTTTAAAGTATTTGGGGATTTCCACGTGGATTCACTGATGCTTTTTAATGCTCCTCGGAGCAAAAGGACAGAAATTAATTTGCAGTGGTCCTAAGTAAAAATGGCAAATTTAGATATTTGGCAGCCTCAGAACCAAAATGGGTTGAAGTGGGAGAGAAGCTAGGGCCAGGCAGCACTTAGCACATCACTGATGCTTAAGAAGTGTTTATTGCTGTGGCAGTTACTAGAATAACCGCACTAAGGACTGCTTTTCTATTTATTCTGGAAGAACACAAGGTACTTATGGACCATGCTTCTTAAATCTCCTTTTAAGAAGTACATTAGCATGTCATTCCATATTTACAATGCATTAAGATTCTGAGCAATTTATTCTTTCAAATAGTTATATGGGGGCAGGGAACAGTAGATTTGCTTCTTCAGCGAATTCTAGTTTTTTTCCTTCAGAAACTCAAGTGATAGGAGTTAGAAGTAACCTCAGAGGCCACATCAAAGAAGAATTCTTCTCTTTCCACCCCCAAACATATCCCCAAAGTAGTTTTTCTTTGATGATCTGTAGGAAGGGTGATTTTAGCCTCTACCATGGCAGTTCATTTCCATTTTTGAACAGTTCAAATAATTAGAGATTTCTCTTACAAAGTCTAAATCTGCCTCTTTGTAACTTTCACCCAATTTCTTTCTAGAGCCAATCACAACAAACTTAATCTCTTTTTCTTAACTTTTCAGATCCTTGAAGACAGAAAGAATCCCATGATACTTTTCTTTGGGATGAACATCTCCAATTCCATCAACTGCTCCTTCATTGTTTTTGGTCGCCCTTGACATATTGCATATCAGCAGTTTTGCTAAGGGCTTAAAATAAGTTTTTTGGAAGATGTGAATTGGGTTCCCCCATCTTACTCAGAATGAAGTGATAGTTTCTGCTTGGGTTGGTTACCTCTCCTTAAATATCCTGGAGGCCCACAAACTTGGTACAGGTTTAATGGATTTAAACCATTAAATCCCAGGAGCTCCTAAGATTCAAGAATCCACCAGCTTTAGGCTCCCCAGGAGCAGGAATATAGGCATGCATAACCATGCATTGAAAGCTTATAAGGTTTTACAGAATTTACAGATAAGTAGCTATTTGCCTACCAGTCATACTGAGGTTTTCTTACTGACCCACCACAAAAATTTCTTTGTAAGAGTAATAATCACAGAAAAGGTATGTTGGGATTTTTTTTCCTTAAAAGCCCTTGAAAATTGGCTCTCTGTATTCTGCCCTTTTTCCAGGTCTACGTGCCCTATAAATGGCTTTGCTTCAGGCTTTCAAAGCAATTTAGTTTAATTTCCCCTGCTTCTTATGGGCCATCACTCTTACCTATAATTCTGGAAAGGAGTTTGTGCCTTTTCAGAGGCTGCAAGATGGCTTAAGAGAACATCTCCCTGCTTCCCCTGGTTTTAGAAAAGATCAGTTCTAAATCTCATTCTGTCTCCCCCCCATTTAAAAAGATTTGTAGAGAATAACTCACAACTATTTTCAGTAGCTAATAATAAAGATAAGGCATAACTATCACATAATCAGATGCTGGTTGAAAAAATAATTAGACTTTAGCCCAAAAATGATAGTTGAAAATCCATAACTTTTTGAAGATTTTGCTAATTCATAAAGGCTAATTTATTTAGAGTTATCCAAAGTGCAACAAAATACTTTGTTTACATTTAATAATAATACATGTCATCTAAAACAGAGGTTCTTAACTTGTGTTCTGGAAAATTGCTTTTTATTTTTATTTTTTTTTACTTTTTTGCTGAGGCAATTGGAGTTAAGTGACTTGCCCAGGGTCACACAGCTAGGAAGTGGTAAGTGTCTGAGGCCACATTTGAAGTCAGGTCCTCCTGACTTCAGGACTGGTGCTCTATTCACTGTGCCTCCCAGCTAAAAAAATTTTTTTTCAAAAAAAAATTTGACAACAGTATTTCAACATAATTGATTTTCTTTGTGCTCCTCTGCACTTTATTTTATTCTGAAAAGGGGTCCATGAGCTTCATGAGGCTGGCAAAGAGTTCTATGAAACAGAAAAAGCAAGCCCTGAATTCTTGTTCTTAATTTGTGATTTCAATCATATCCAACTCTTCTTGGGTTTTCTTGGCAAAGATACTAGAGGGGTTTGCCATTTTCTTCTCCAGATCATTTTTCAAATAAGGAAACTGAGACAAATAGGGTTAAATGGATAGATCCAGTGCTCTAATCACTGCCTTCTAGTTGCCCTACTTGTTAGAAAATCAGGTGTGATAGGACTAATATTAACCATTGTTTCTCCAATGCAGCTTATCTTTACTCCCATCCATAATATGAAGAGGCCCATACCCTACTTCTTCCTCTAATCCTTAGGCATTCACTTTCCCTGAAAGGACCAAAGCTGCCCTAGGACCAATTGGCCCTGGCTTCCTGAAGGTGTCAGACTTTGTCATTCCCTCAATAAATGATTGCCTACAGGGACAAATACAAAATGCTCCATTTGGTGTTTAAAGCCCTTCATAAATAAGCCCCTTCTTACCATCTAACTGTTCTTATACCTTAGTCCTTAAACAAACACTTTGATCCAGCAACACTGGCTTCCTGATTGTTTCACAACCCAAATGTTTCATGGTTCAGTTCCAGTCATTTTCTCTGGCTGTCCCTTATCTCTGGAACACTCTCCCTCCTCTGTTCCAACTACTGACCTTTCTGGCATCCTTTAAACCCCAAATAAAATCCCATTTGCTATAGGAAGCCTTCCTGTACACCTTTAAATTCTCATGTCTTTCCAATGTTTATTTCTTGTTTATGCCATATATAGTTTGCATTATACATATTTATTTGCAGATTGTAAATTCATTGAGAGCAAGGACTGGCTTTTGATTCTTTTCGTGTCTTCAGTGCTTAGCATAGTGCCTGACACATAGTAGACGCTTAATAAAAGTTTATTTTTTTATTATTTTATTTTTTGATTGGTTGGTTGGTAACCTAAAGGCATAAAAAGTCCTAGCCATAGGCAAATTGGGTTCTTTTAGGTTAGATAAATTTCTGAAGACCCTATTTCTGAAGTCACTATTTCTTACCTTTATGAACATATCCAGAAAAGCTAAGGGTCACTATATTTTTTATTCTGTTAGGTTATTTTATTCTGTTAGGTTCTTAACTGTTCAATGACTCGGAGTGCTTTATTTAGTCCCAATCTGGAACTAAGAATATGCCAGGGTTACAGCTGCCTTCAAAGTCAGGTATTTAGCTGTGATTAACTCTGTTATAGTCTTCAAGAGGAAAACACAAAAGGCAGTGAAGAGAAATCTGAATTCAGCACAGGAAAGACTCATCCAAATATTCACTTTTCTCAAGTGAAATTACTACCTAACAGTATTATCTCCTAGAGACCTGTTTATTTCTAAGTTATAAAAGAGGTGTGTGTGTGTGTGTGTGTGTGTTTGTATGATTTTAGCTACCCTACTCACTGGTCTTTACAATCAGGAACTTCTTTTATCTAATTCAAATCTTATTCATTTGTTTCACTTGTGTCTGACTATTCATGACCCAATTTGGAATTTTTCTGGCAAAGATACTGGAGCAGTTATCCATTTCTCTCTTCAGCTCATTATACAGATCAGGAAACTGAGGCAAACAGGATGAAATGACTTTCCCAGAGTCACACAGCTAATAAGTATCCAAAGTTGAATTTGAATTCAGGTCTTTCTAACTCCAGTTTTGGCTCTCCACTTTGCCACCTAGTTGCTTCAATCTGAAACTTAGGTGTTGTCATTTAAACTTTCTCCTTGATGGAAATAGGAACTCCTTAGATTCTATGCTCAGAATATAAACTAATATAAAGTTACTACAGAGTTTCTCTCAACAAAATAAATTAATTTTCCTTGGTCTTTTCATATAAGATCTTAAAGAGAAAATAAAGGATCATAGCTTACACCTCTCTACTTTCCATGTTATCAGGGAGAATGCCTATTCCTAACAGAGACACAGACACATAGATGAATACACACACACACACACACACACACACACACACACACACACACACACA
>JAJPUD010000073.1:504257-602092 GCA_023553655.1 Myrmecobius fasciatus
TTTTTTTTTTTTTTTTTGCTGAGGCAGTTGGGGTTGTGACTTGCCCAGGGTCACACAGCTGTTACGTGTCTGAGACCAGATTTGAACTCAGGTCCTCCTGACTTCAGGGCTGGTGCTCTATCCACTGCGCCACCTAGCTGCCCCTAGAGTCATTCTTTAAAGATATTTGGATGGGCTTAGGGGAGCATTCAGGTGAGTCCCTGCCTTCTTTCCACCTTCTTGGATCTACCTCCTCATCTCTAAATCTCTTTGTCAAAGAAAAACAACAAACAGAAATCACAAGTTATACAGTTTGGAATATGCCAAAGAGTAAATGAGCTCATCTGCTGGAAGCAAGATAAGACCTCTACTGAAACTAGGAGAGAATGAGCTCATCTAAGGGAGTTTGATCTTTGTAGATTCTGGAGTTCTCTTATAATGAATTTGTCCTTTTCCCTCTCAAACAGCATTGTGATTTCAGCATCTTCTTAGCCTCTCAAGAGTTACACTCCTTATACAAATTCAGGGCATTATCTTCTGGACAGAGGTTTCATTGTTAAGGTAAAGGGTTTAAGAAGCACTTACTGAATTTGAAGTGTAATCAACCCTTGCCCCTGCCCCCAAAGCACATGTGATTATTGTGTTTTTATGCAAGCCTAAACCTGAGTTTAGGGATCTTTGATTATTCTGTAAAAATCACTTTTTTTATTAGCGGCACTTTTGAGAAGTTTTAGAATTAATACCTACAGTGGGGCAAGACTGGTCTAGACTATTACTGTGATCATCTTTATCAATCTTTTCTTCTTATCATTATTGTTCATAGTATCAAAGCTAGGTCTTTGAAATTTTTCTTCATACATTTCCACACTCAATAAAGTATCTCTACTGTATTCAGACTGATTTTTCACTCTCTCTAGTTCTAATTTTGTACTTTGTTCATGCTGTTCTGCCTTCAGAACCTATTTCTAGACTCACCTAAGCCAGGAATCCTCCTCTGTCTGACTCATTCTTTTGCCCTGAATTCCTTTGGTCTTTATCATGGAAAAGCTCCAAAGGCAGAGGTCCTGTGTTCAAATCCCTGAGACCTTTATGAGCTTGGGTAACTTGGTCAACCTTCCTGAATTTCTTCACCTGTAAAATGAAAGGGTTGGATCAGCTTCCAGCTTAGAAACTATGCTGTTGTATTATTGTATCCTAAACTTTCCTGCCCTCGGCATTAAACCCTCTAGATAGCTCCAACAGGGATTTATTTGCTTCTCTGATCCTATGGATTTCCCATCAGCATGGCAGGACAAGTAATGATGGGGTCTGGCCACCCTTTGAGAATCTGAAGGATATTTTTTTAAAGGGAGAACACAAAAATGGCTGGCAGATGACTAAGGCTTGCTCAAAGGCCACTTGGGATCTCAACTGCATTACAGGAATGTGCAGGCCCTGTATTGAAGTGCTCTGGAACACAGATGGCCTGTTTAACTTTGGGATTCAAGCCAGAGTTCTGATTGCCAGCATCAGGAACCTGCTTTTACACCAACCAGCAAGGTTTTCTCTATTTGTTCTAATCTGAGCAAAGCTGAAAGTGACCTGAAGGCCCTGTCTCCAGAGGGCTGTGAGATCCTTGGGAAAGTGGGTGGTGGGTGGCCCAGTTCTCAGCAGCACAAAAGGCATAAATGGGCCAAGCAGGTCCCTATTATTGCAAAACCACAGCGGGTGCCAGGCCTGCCCGGCCCTCCTAGGGAGAAGCCACCCCTGCAGAATGACTCACCCAGGCCTCCCCATCCCTGCTGATCCGGCCCAGTTAAGGAGACTGGACCAGCCAGTCTTGGACAAACCAGGGGAGGGATTTCTCCCCCTCTCTCCTTGCCATCAGGTTTCACCTGCTCCCTGGTGAGACTGAATTTCAGAGGCTCTGATTACAAATTTCAAGAGGAAAAATGCACTTAGCTTTTTGAACCTATAAATGAAAATGTTTTTAAGAAATGTTTTTCTTCTACTTTTCTTCTCTTTTTGGTCCATCCAAAAAAATAAGCACAATAGCCATTTCTATAGACCTTCAAGCTTGAACACACTCTAAGGTTTTAAATATATGATTTCCCTCTTAAAAACCACATGATGTAGGAACTACAGTTATGTCCATTTTATAGATAAGAAGCCTGAGGCTGAGAAGGATTAAATGTCTTTTCCTTTGGCCAATCTATCAGTAAACATCAGTCTTGGGAATTGAATACTGGCTTTTTGAGTCCAAATTCAACCTTTTTCCTCATTCTCACTCAAAAAAAAAAAAAAATCGAAGAAGCATTTAAGTAATTGTTACTGGACTGGCCAGGGACAGCCACTAACAATGGCAGCCAGCTGGCATTGCTGAATTGATTTGGTCAAAAATGCTCAAGTCTTTTTTCCCTTCCTCCTTTCATGGTGCTCTCTTGCTATGTGCTCACTCTTCTCAGCATGCTGTTATGACTGAAAGGGCCTATTTTCCCTGATTCTGGTTAATATGTATTCATTTTTCAGGACACACACACACACACACACACACACACACACACACCTATGAGACAGTTAGGTGGTATAGTAGATAGAGTCCAGGAACTGGAGTTAGAATGTACTGAGTTAAAATCTGTTCTAAGACACTTACTAGATGGTGAATTTAAGCCAGTCACAGAATCTCCATCTGTCACATTTCCTCATCTGTAAAATGTGGATAAGAATAATAATACCCAACTTCCAGGGTTGTTGTGAGGATCAAACAAAATAATGATTGTAAAGTGTTTAGTAAAATACCTGGCACAGAGTAACTAAGAAATAAAGAGGAGTAGTAGTATATGTCTATACCCATATATATATATATATATGCATATGTGTTTGTATATTATATATAATAAGTACCATATATTTTTGGTAAACATTACTACTTATATACTGCCAGTTCTCAAAATCCTTAGTGCAGAGACCATCTAGACTGAGCCAGGAGAGAAAGGAATAGGGGATGCATTGATGTAAAAATTGTCATACCTCTAAAGATTTAAAAAACCTTTCTTGGGGCAGCTAGGTGGTGCAGTAGATAGAGCACCGGCCCTGAAGTTAGGAGGACCTGAGTTCAAATCTAGCCTCAGACACATAACACTTCCTAGCTGTGTGACCCTGGACAAGTCACTTAGCCCCAATTGCCTCAGGGGAAAATAAAACCATTTTTAATGATAGTGTGATGGTAAGAGGAATGGAAGCTGGATTAGGTAACCTCTAGGGTCTGTTTCCATCTAAATTTGAATCTATGATCCTCATTTGTGACAATGGGATATTGGGGCCTCTTTTGTCTACATGAGAATCAAATGAGATAATGTGAGGAGAAAGTGCTTTGAGACAATGGGGTTCAATCTAGAGGTGCCAAAGACCTTGAATTCAAATCCTAGCTAAGCCACTTACTACCTATTTGGCATTGAGCAAGTCACAACTACTCTGAGTATCTAAGTTTCTTTATATATTAAAGAAAAAAAAAGAAAAATGAACAAAAGAGAGACTTGAACTGGGTTTTTTCTTGTCCCTTCCTTCTCCACATGGGCAATGAATGATTATAGTCTCACCTCTCTGGACTGAATTGTCAAGAGAATGTGTTTAGATTGCCCTCTAGTGATGGGCTGATGGAATTTGGACACCTAATTTGATTCTGTATCTTACCTTACCTTTCCTTACTTTACCTGGCAGGCAAGGTCTATAGTGGCTGAAAAAAAAATTCAGTTTATATATTGATCCACTTATCAATTTATATTAGAAATATATGCTTTATAGAAAAACAAGCAAATTTTAAACTCCAAACTATATCAAGCTAATCTAGCTAATGATTTTTGTTGATGTTATATGTATAGGAGTAGGGACTGAACCTCCCTCCATGAATGCAGATCAGCACCTTTTTTTTTTTTTTTTTGAAACATAGTCTTAGAGAATTATCTAAATCAAGGCTTCTTAAACTTTTTCCATCCACAACTTCTTTTCTCTGAGAAATTTTTACATGAGTCCAGGTATATGAATATGTAAAATAGATATACAAATCAAACATTTACTGATAATAAATCATAATTTCATGACCCCCACATTCTGTTATGAGACCTCATGGGGTTAAGAACCATAGTTTAAGAAACTGGGTTCTATAGCTAGAGGGTTTTGGTGTATTGCTCAGGATTACACTGCTCAGGATTACTCAGGAAAATGTGCATGCTGAAACTGACTATTTCATAGGTGGTATAGGTGATTAAGTATTGTACTTGGAGTCAGGAAAACCTGAGTTCAGATCCTGCCCCAGATAGTAGCTGAGTCATCTTAAGCTAATCATTTCTTTACTCTCAGGCTCAATTTCCTCATCTGTAAAATGGGTCTAATAATATCACCTACCTCACAGAATTGTTTTGAGGATCAAATGAGATAATTTTTACAAAGGGCTTTGCAAACTTTAAAGTGATATAAAAATGCTATCTATCATCATCATCATCATCATCATCATACTATTCTTCCTCTTTATATAATTCACATAGTAATTATAAAAAGGATGTGCACTGTCTTGCATTCTGATTTTTTCATTTATTTTATACAAACATGCCCAGATATTCGCATGATTCACACACTTTCCATAACATGTATTCCATCATGTTAATATGAAATATTTTTTGCATATTTTAATAGTAATTTCAATATTGCCATGTTGCTGGACATTTGTTTTTATCCCAATTGTATTTTGGTCATAATAAGAGTAATTTTTTATTACTATAGTCTAGTTATTTCTTTTTTCCTTTAGGATCATGTGCTTGGGGTATGCTCACAAAAGTATACTTTACTTTGTATCAATTAGTCAAAGAATATAGACAGATTTGAAATCCTTGTAACACAATGCCAGATTGCTCTCTAGAAAGATTGGACAAATTTTCAGCAAAGAAATATTTGAATAAATTAATGTGTGTCTGGCTTCCCACATTCCTGTCAGCATTTGAGTTTGTTCTTCCACCCACTCCCCGCTAGTTTAATAGGTATATAATGGTACCTTAATGTTCTTGGTTTTTATTTTTTCCCAATGAGATATAAAAGGAATTGCCCAAGGAGCTCTAATAAGCTTATAAAAAGAAATGGTATGCATAGAAGTTCTATTTGATGCCTCACCATGGCATGAAAGTGACCTTGGCTTCTCAAGATCTATTATCAGCAGAATGAACTCTTTTTGTATGATGAAATGTAGATTTCCAGGAAATATTCAGGATTTCATTGAAGCAAACCCAAATATGTGGAGAGAGCCATGGCTTTGGAATCAATCCCAGCCCTGCCATTTGCTATACCAGTTATAGGTGGGCAAGTCACTTGCTTGCCTGGATCAGTTTCATATAATGACAGTATTGGGCTGGATGACCTCTGAGGTATCTTTTTTGCTATAAATCTATGATCCTATATCACTGAAATCAGAGAATTCATTCCATGAATGAATCAGATATGTAAAAGAAAAAATTTTGAAATGGTTGAGTAACAATTAGGTTTTTGGTTTGTTTGTGTTTTTTTTTTTTAAAGAATGAGAGCATATGAGGAAATGCATTTTAAAACATGAAATTCTCCTTATTAAAGTAGAATAAGAAAATTGTATCATTCTTACTTTCCTTTTGAGTAACACATCTCAAATTTCTGGATTTCATTTATGCTTTGTGCTAAAAATCAGGATTTTCCCTATTCCATCGCGTGGGAAATACAGAAGGACTGAAAGAACACTTTATACTTTAATTCAATGCATATTTTATGACATTCTAGTTGAATTTAACTTGCCTTTTATTACTGGAAAAAAATAGCATGGTACTTGTTATGAGTAAGCATTATGTCCCACGTAATGAAGCAGATGTAATGGAATTATTCTCCAGGCATTTAACAGCAAAAACTCCCAGACATCCAAAGTTTGAATAGCCAAAAGTAACAATAAAAATTGGTATTCATGACAATGACCTTGAAGAACTTAGATCCTGGAATATTTTTTCAAATGCTATTTGATGTAATCTTTAATATGTAAAGCACTTTGAAAACCTTAGGCTCAGAGGGGAGAAATTCTCCATACCCTCTCCCCAACTAAGGGGCATCCTTCTTTGCCTTCTTTTTTCTCTCTCTCTGACTCTGGCTACCAAAGAGTACCAAGAGTGCATGAAGTATACAAGGAGGTGCTAATACCTCTATAATGAGGGTTTCTTGAGTCTTTTTTAGGATTGCCCATCCACCTTTGGTGTCTACTTGTCAACAAACTCTCCCATGTGGTTCCAAGAAGCTGTAGTGTGAACAATGGCCAAATCTGGTAAAACTGTCTCAGCAAATGGATGTGGCAAGTCTCAAACCCATCGGTGAATTAGGGATCTGTCTACTGCAAGCATGTGAAAATGTCCCCCAGTAAAATGGATAGATGAGAACAATTTTTTCTGGTGGCCACAAAGGTGGCTGAAGCAGGTGCTATGGATTGTGCTTAGAGCTTTTAAGATGTAAGATGCCATGGTCATTGGCTGCATCCCAGGCCATCCCCAGTCATTTTGATTTTTGTCTTGCCACTGGACTTCAAACTCTGGAAGAGTGAGGCTGATAGCTTTTTGCAACTCTGCCCCACTTCAATCCAATTCATGCATAAGTCAAGCCATCACCCTATGATGTCATTGGTCCTCTTTGAAAATGGACAAACTAAAATACCAAGGCTCTATGTGGCAGCAGGAGAAGATGACAGATGTGGTTATTCAGGCCCTTTGGGATGAGCTACCCTAATCCTTCCTATAAAATGGAGGACTACCAGTGCCTATTATTCTGGCTAAATCCCCCCCCCAGGCCTCTGTGGAACTTTCTCCTTGGCTACCAATAGATTCTAAAGATCCCCTGTCATTCACTCTGTCACTGACTGCCTTAGAATTTGAGACCCTTCAGTCAAAAAGCATTTATTGACTGCTTACTATGTGTCAGGAATAGTGCTAACTATTGGAGAGAAAAATAAAAACTAGACCCTAATCCCTGTCATCCTGAAGCTCAAAATCTAGTGGTGATTATTAATTATTAATTAATGGTTTTGAGGGTTTCAGAGAGGTTTTATAGAAAAAGATTTGAGAAAAGCCCATTAGATCTGGAAATTAAGAGATCACTGGTAATGTTAGAGATAGCAGTTTCAGTTGAATTATATGGCTGGAAGTCAGATTGAAGACAACAGTCTGCAGAGAAAAAAATAGTCTGCAGAAATGGATGCATCAAGCGAGGGTTTTTTAAGGATGGGTTCATTTGTAGGCAGCAGGGAGGCAGCCAGTAGACAGGGAAAGATTTTAGATAAGAGACAGAATGGGAATAATAGTGGAGACAATCTGCTGGAGAAGGTAAGAGAGGATAAACTGGAATAAGGGTGAATTTAGAAGGGTATTTCTTGGCAAGAAGAGTAGCTACCTCTTCATGTCAGAGAGAGTAGAGGTGTGCTGGAACCAGCTTTACTTGGCTTGCTGGTTAAATTTCAATTTGGTCATTTACACTTCAGAAAAAAAAAGTTAGTGCTACAAACCAGGGCTTGATTTGTTGTTTTAATGATCATCTAGACTTAAGAAAGTGAAGGAGAAAATCTCAATACAGATTAAACTTAAAAGTACCTGGTAGTTGGGTTTTGATTTTTGTTTTTGGAAAGTAGATTGTTAAACATTTATCAGGTTTGCTTGCATTGTTTCCTTTCTCAGATTTTTTTTCTTGTAGTTCTGACTTTTCTTGCACAGCAAGATAACTGTAAAAAATATGTATATACATATTCGATTTGTCAAGTATTTTAACATAATTAACATGTAGTAGACTTCCTGCCATGTAGGGGAGGGGTGAGAACTAGGGGGGAAAAATTTGTAATGGAAAGCTTTGTAAGGGTCAATGTTAAAAAATTACCCATACGTATGTTTTACAAATAAAAAGCTTTAAATAAAAAAAAAATTATCAGATCTCTGAATGGGATGGGGGGGAGAATAGGGACTACATCTGAATGATGATGAGGAGGAGAAAGAGCAGATTTTCAGGGGAGTGGGCTCATTTCTTTTCCCCTTCCAAATATAAGGCGTCATCCTCAGCAGAGAGTGTGTGGGTTCAAGGGGGGTATGGCAAACTTTATGGAGGATGAAAATGTTTAGTATAGCACCTATGATGAGTGGGGTAGCAAGTAGATTAGGAAGGCATAATAGGATTGCCTTGAGAAAGTAAAAGTCCATTTGCAAAACATTTAACATAAATTTTTAATGGATCCAGTCAGCATGGTTTCTTCACTTACTCTAATTCCATTAAACAACAATGAATTCTTTAACTAAACTCTCACATTTTTCTCAATTAGAGTGTGAACTCTTTGAAAGCAGGGACTGTATTTATTTATTTTTTTATCCAGAGTACCAACTTACTTGCCTAAAGTCATATAGTTAGCAAATGGCAGGTTTGGGATTTGAATTCAGGTCTTAGGATTTCAAATCAGCTGCTTTCTCAACATATTTGAGTTTGCTTCAGTGCAATCCTGAATTCACCAGTACTTAGCTAACTGTAGCACAGAGTGAGTGATTCATAAATACTTTTTCATCCAATTTTTTTCATTCATTCATATGTTCCCTTCCACCACCAGCCCTTATTGGGGGAGAGAGACCAATAAGAAGTCGAGTTATTCCATTCGGAAGGAGCATGACATTTGAAAACCACATGGGTCAGAGGAAGACATTAGCAAAGGAAAGGTGCTACTACCCCTAACTGAATATAACCATAAGTAGCTGGAGCCTTGTCTTATACATTGACTCTCCCAAAGTGTGATCTAGCTGGGGTCCATGGGGACCTGGTGAATTTATCCTCTCTTCATTTCATCCCCCTTCTCTACTTAAATACTTCTGCCATCATTTATCCTCAGCAGTTTCCTGCTCTTTTAGAATTTTACTTGTGGTAGTTTTCAGATGAAGAAATTAAAGTCATCTGTAGTTATATGGAAAAATGCTCTAAATCTCTATTGATTAGAGAAATGCAAATTAAAACAACTCTGAGCTATTATCTCACACCTATCAGATTGACTAATATGACAAAAAAAGAAAAAAGAAAATTATATATGTTGGAGGGATGTGGGAAAATTGGGACATGTGTTCTATGGGTAGACTTATGAACTGATCCAACCATTCTGGAAAGCAATTTGGAACTATTCCCAAAGGGCAATCAGACTGTGCATACCCTTTGACCCAGCAATACTAATAGGTCTGCCTCCTAAAGAGATAAAAAAGGAGGGAAGGACCCACATAAAATATTATAGTAGCTTTTTTTGTCATGGCAAAGAATTGAAAATTGAAGTGATACATGTGCAAAAATGTTTGTGGCAGCCCCTTTTTGTAAGAAATTGGAAACTGAGTGAATGCCCATCAGTTGGAGAATGAATAAATTATGGTATATGAATGTTATGGAATATTATTTTGTAAGAAACAATCAGCAGAATGATTTTAGAGAGGCCTGGGGAGACTTACATGAACTGATGCTGAGTGAAATGAGCAGAACCAGGAAATCATTGTACATGACAACAACAAGATTATACAATGATCAATTCTGATAAACTTGGCTCTTTTTAACAATGAGATGATTCAGATCAGTTCTAATAATCTTGTGTTGAAGAGAACCATCTACACCCAGAGAGAGGATTGTGGGAACTGAATGTGGACCACAACATAACATTTTCACTCTTTTTGTTGATGTTTGCTTACAGTTTGTTTTCTTTCTCAGTTTTTTTTCCTTTTTGATCTGATTTTTCATGTGCAGCAAGATAACTGTATAAACATGTATACATATATTGGATTTAACATATATTTTAACATATTTAACATATATTGGATTATCTGCCATCTAGGGAAGGGGGTGGGAGGGAAAGAGGGGAAAATATGGAACACAAGGTTTTGCAAGGGTCAGTGTTGAAAAATTACCCATGCATATATTTTATAAATAAAAAGCTTTAATAAAAAAAAAGAAAGAAAGAAAAAGAAAACTGAGGTGATATCCATCACTTGGGGAATGGCTAGACAACTTATGATATATGAATGTAATGGAATACTATTGTGCTATAAGAAATGATGAGCAAAGGGCAGCTAGGTGGCACAGTGAATAGAGCACCAGCAGGACCTGAGTTCAAATCTGTTCTCAGACACTTAACAATTCCTAACTGTGTGACCCTGGGCAAGTTACTTAACCCCAATTGCCTCAGCAAAAAGCAAATATATATATATGATGACCGGGTAAATTCCAGAAAAACTTGGACAGACTTATATGAAGAAAACCTGGAGAACATTGTACACAATAACAGCAATACTGTGTGATGATAAATTATGATAGGTTTAGTTCTTCTCAGCAATACAGTGATCCAAGACAAATCCAAAAGACTAGGCATGAATAGTGACATCCAAATTCAGAGAAAGAATTACAGAGTCTGAATGCAGATTGAAGCATATTTCTTTACTTTTTAAATTTTTTTCTTTCTCATGGTTTTTCTTTTTTGAGTCCTAATGCTTTAAACATTGATTCTCTAAGCCAGTTGAAGATTTTCTGTCCAGATGCAAATAAATAATATCTAAAGGTACTAAAAAAGTAAACCAAAACAAACAAAAAAATCCTTGTAGATTGATCTGCTAAAATGCTGCTATAATTTTTTTTTAATCATGGGAGCAAGGAAAGGTATACTACTGGAAATGAGTCAACTCCTTGATTTTCAAAATGGGAAAAAATGGTAAATTCCACAAAACACAGTTCATTGCATTGATCTCTGTTAAAATTTTGTGACTATTAGTGAGACTATTAAATGGATGTTTCCTAAGCATTTATATAAAGGGAAACAAACATTTGTCACCAGTAGCTGGTATTAGTGAATTCTCAGAACAATTTCATGCCAGTGTCACTTTGCCACCCAAGGAAAGATTCGCTGGAGTTTCAGAAGTAGAGTTCTAGGGCAGTTGCAATGGGAAGAATACTGAAAGGGTTCCAATCTCACCTGTGTATTTGTAAATGTAAATGAAAACTTCTTGGAGAAAACCTCATTGATGTGGTTAGATGATGCAGCAAATAGAGCATTGGGTTTTGAAGTCAGAAAGACCTGAGTTCAATTCCAGCTTCAGATACAAGCTGTGTGATCTATTTGTCTCAGTTTCCTCATCTGTAAAATGAGAACAATAATAGCACCTTGGAAAGTAGATTGCCCAGTCTGGAATCATAAAGACTAATTTTCCTGAATTTAAATCTACCTTCAGACACTTACTAGCATGTGATCCTGGGCAAGATGTGTACCTAGTTTACCTTGGTTTCCTCATCTGTAAATTGAGCTGGAGAAGGAAATGAAAAAACACTCCAATACCTTTGCCAAGAAAACCTCAGAGTCACAAAGAGTTAGACATAACGGAACAACAACAAATAATAGCACATCTCCCAAGGTTTGCCTTATTCTCCCCAGGCAAATGGAGTTAAGTGACTTGCCCAGGATCACACAATTAGTAAGGTTCTTAAATTGAAATTTGAACTCAGGTCCTCCACTGACACCTTTTTGCCCCATATTAACTCAACAAAATACAAATTAACATAATCTATGTTATATTGTATTTTTACTTATTTTGTTAAATTTTTTTCTAGCTTTTTATTTTTACCTTTTTTTGTTTATTTTTGTTTATTATTTTATTTTGTTTATTTTTTTCTTGCGTTTTTTTCTCTCCTGGTCTGATTTTTCTTGCACAATATGACAAATATATTCAACCTATATCAGATTGCTTGCTATCTTGGGGGAAGTGGGAGAAAAATCTGAAACACAAAGTCATAAAAATGAATGTTGAAAATTATCATCACATGTATTTGGAAAATAAAATACTATTGAAAACTTTAAAAATCTCTTTGTTTCTCCAGAAACATTTTTTTCTAATTACATTTTAATATGTTTTGGGTCTTCTGGGAGAAGATGTGGGAGTTTCATGGGATCCTCTGTACTGGGAAATTCAACAACTCTCATTTAAATGATTTCATTTTTCTATATCCAACCACAGTTGGGTTTTGGCTACAAGTCACACACAGTCCACCTTCTGGAAGTCTTTGAACTTCCAGGAACACACTGAGATGAGGTGCCAAAACCACCTTCCAAAGATAGGGAAGACCTTACCACTTGGGTGCCACCAGAGGAAATCTGGAAAGCAGCCGTAGTATTTATTACTTTTGTTTTCCTCATAAATGAATTTTTTAATTCTCTGCAGACATGAAGTAAACATTGCTTATTTGGAGATGCATTCAGCTTGGGAGAAGAGAAAGAAAAAAAGAATAATTTATAGCATAAGCCAAGCAAAATCTGCTTCCTATGCTAACACATGCAAAACAGCACTCTCTTCTCCCCTGGTTTTGCCAGTGTTTATTGTATATTATGTTTTGCTTCACGTGGGATAATTTCACGCTACATTAACCATATAAGGAATGTTTATGGCAATGAAATCAAACAGTTGCAATTAGCAAAAACGAATGCCAGGTGTGTGTGTGTGGTGTGTGTGATAATTGTAATTAGAGAGACACTAACCTTGTTCACCAAGAACCCTAGTTACACAAAACATTATTTTAACAGCTGCTCAAGTCATATTCATTAGAGAGCATTTGCTGCATTGTGAATAGAATACAGATTTCAAAAGACAAGGCAATCAACAGTTGCTTGAATTAGAAACAAAACGAGTTGCATTATTTTGCATAACAGTTCTACTACACCAACAGGAGAAATGGTTGTTTTTCTATAGCTGAGAGAAAACAAAATTGAAACAATTCTGAAGAAGTGGTGGCTAGGTGTTCACACTAGTGTGAGCTAGGACCAGACTCATCTCTAGTATGTCAAGGAAAATGATCCAGCTTTCCAAGTTTCCAAGTTTTATATAAAAATAGTGGATTATCGGGGCAGGTAGGTGGTACAGTGGATAGAGCACCAGCCCTGAAGTCAGGAGGACCTGAGTTCAAATGTGGTCTCAGACACTTAACATTCCTTAACTGTGTGACCCTGGGCAAGTCACTTAACCTCAATTACCTCAGCAAAAAAACCCAAAAAACAAAATTAGTGGATTATTGCATTTGCCTTCAAGTTGATAGAGTTTTAGAGTTGGAAAGGATGTCAATGACCATCCAGTCCAGTTCCAAGAATCCTGTTAGAATAAACTTGAAAAGTGGTCATCCAAGTTCTGCTTGAAGTACCCATTAACTCTTCAGATAACCCATTCTTCTTTTGAATAGCTCTCATTACTAGGAATTCTGTTTTAAAATTGGCTTTTTTTTTTTTTTTTTTTGCAACTTCTTCCACTCTTCCTGGTTTTGCTTTTGGGGATTAGTCAAATAGAACAAGCCCTAATCTCTTTTCCACAGGAAAATCCTTCAAATACTTGAACACAGCAATCTTTCCGCACTCTTCCTTTCTTAAAAAAAAAAAAAAAAAAAACAAAACTATCCCTAATCCCTTGAACTCTTTCTAATAGGATATGACTGATACCTTTGATCATCCTGCTCATCTTCCTCTAGAAACTCACCAGCTTCCAAAAACTTCCCAAACTGTGGCTCCCAGAATAGAACACAATATTTTGGATATAGTCTGATAAATACAAAATGTATTAGGACTATCACTAACTGGAGGGCAGCTAGGTGGCACCATAATGCATGGAGCACCAGGCTCATCTTCTGAGTTTAAATCTTAGCTCAGACACTTACTAGCTAGCTGTGTAATCCTAAACAAGTTATGTAACCCTGTTTGTCTCAATTTCCTCAACTGTAAAATGAGCTGGAGAAGGAAATGGCAAATCACTTCAGGATCTCTGCCACAACATTCCTAAAACTGGGTCACAAAGAGTCAGACTCAACTGAAAAATGACTGAATGACAAAATTATGTAGCAACGTAAGCTCTATAAGGGCTGGGACTATTTCATTTTTTTGCTGGTTGGATTCTTTAGAAGACCCCAGTGGATTTTAATCCAAACATTCCAGTATCTTCCAGTTTTGTATCCATATTGACACTGTTAGAAATAAAACCAGAAGACATCAAGAAGTTGCATTTAAATGGGAGAAAAGATCACAAGATCTTCTTGGAGAGAAGAATAAAGGGGGAATTGGTCTTATTGTGTGACCAAGGACAACAAAAACATCACTTTAATGGGACTTCTCGTTTTCAGAGCACAAGATAAGGATCATCATCATTATCAATAAGCATTTATTGAGTGATTATTGTGTGCCAGGCTAGATCATGATCAATCATCAAGTATTTAATAATTGCAGCTTACATACCAACATCTTGAAGTAGGAAATAAATAGGAGGAAGTAGGAAAATTTTATGAAGAAATTGATAGGATTTTCCAAACCAGGATAATCAATCAATTAATAAGCCAGGCCCTGTGCTAGAACCTGGGGATACAAGGACAAATCTGAAATGGTTCTTGCCCTCAATGAGTCCTTCCCTTGATCAGAGGAGACAACATTTACATATCTAGGTATACAATAATAGTAATAATAACAACAACAATATTAGTTAGCATTTATATAGCATTTTAAGATTTGCAAATTACTTTAGAAATATTATGTCATTTGATTCTCACCACAAACAACCTTGGGAAATAGATGCTAATATTATCCCCATTTAACAGTTGAGAAAACTGAGACAAGTGCCTAAGGTCACATGTAAAGTATAAATAATATTAGATACAAAACACATACAAGATAATTGGGGGTATTAGTAGTTTAGAATATTAAATATTTATTAAGTTTTCAGGGTAGAAGGGGATCTTTGAACAGAGGATTGAAAGAAATGGGATTCTAAGAGCAGAGATAAGGAGGGAGTACATTCCAAGACTGTAGAACATCTAAGTGCAAAGACAAAGGGAGAGGAAATAGATTATTGTGAACGAAAAATAGTAAGACCAGCTTGGCTGGACTCTAGTGTGTGTCAACATATAGTGACTTCAATGTGAAGGAAAGCATTGAGAATGGCAAAAAATATATTGGGAAAATACGATTCAGAATTCAGAATGAAAGAGATCAAAGGATTGTCCATCTGTTCAGTATGAATATTTTCTTCAAGAAGAAAGATGGAAGCTGCTAGAAATGGCAAGTCATCACAAAAAATGAAATGGATGTTCCAAACAGGAAATGAACAATGATTATTGAATAGAGTCTGGTATTCACCTTATACATTTCTATCATTTTATGTATTTTGAACAATAAGTTTTTCATCACTTATCTTTGTCATATGTGGTCTACCCTGTTGCTTTTTCTTTTGATATTTTTTTCAGTATGCAAATGTTTTTAATTTTGTATATTCAAACACATGCATCTTATTGTTAATGGTACCATCCATTTCTTCCTCAGTCATGGATTTCTCTTCCCTCTGCAGCTGTGGAAAATATGCTATTCTGTTTTTCCCCCTAGTTTAAAAAAAGTTTGTTTAACTCTTTGGCTAATCTGGAATTTATTAGAGTCTACAGTGTGAGGTAGGAACCCAAGCTAATTCTCCACACTCATTTAATGTCCTCAGCAACTTTTATTTAAAAAGTGATTAATTTTTTCGTTGTTACTTCTGGTTTGCTCTTTATTAAGTTCTATCATAGTTTGTAGTTATTTCCAGAATCTCTATTTCACTAATTTTTTGTTTGTTTGTTTCTTCAACCAATGCCATTTTGATGATTATCAATTTGCAATATTACCAAAAAAAAAATCTTGTAGGGCAAGTCTATCATCCATAATTGGATTTTTAAATACTTTTTTTGGGTTTTTTTTTTCAGATGGATTTCACTATCAATTTGTTAAATTCTATTACAAATTCCATGGATATTTGAAGTGACATAGTAAATGCATATCAATTTAGAATTCATTGCTATTTTTACTATGTCTGGTTTTTCAAGACAGAAATAATTTATCTATTTATCCCCATATTTGTTTATTTCATTATTAGGAATATATACATATAAATGTTATATATAAAAAACTCAGTCTCTTTCTATGCCCCAAGCTAATAGTCTAGTATGTAATATTTTTGGTGTCATTATGAAGGATCTTTTTTATAACTATTTTCCACCTAGCTCTCATAGGCAAATATAAATTTAATATTTTTAGTATGAATTTAGATGATGATTTCCAGATCTGTTTAAGTTATTTATCCACTCAATTTTTAGTTCATTTCCTTGGACTTTCAAGATATATAGTCATGTTTTTGCCTTAGGAAACAGACAGCTGTCCCTGAGGGTTCAAGTTGTTTTTCTGAAATACACTAAATATTTGAACCCAGGCAAGTTTCTTAACTCCTTGATGCTCTAGATACCACTCCAGAACTATAAGTTGCAGAGAAGGTGTCCACCTCCATTAATAAAGGGAGTTTCCTTGTCCCAAAGTTCCCTACTCATTAAACTCATGTCCAGCCAGTATCTCTAGATACAAGCATGTTAATTTATATACAAATGATCAATTAGACAAATGTAATCTGTGTGGCCAGTGAAACTCCTAGACTTCTCCCTTCTTGGCAAGGGAGACCAGGTTCAATCTTAAGAAACTTGGTTCTACCCTAGAGAATCAACTAAAAAACTATTAGAATTAATCCAAAACTTTAGCAAAGTTGCAGGATACAGAATAAATCCACATAAATCATCAGCATTTTTATACATCACCAACAAAATGCAACAGCAAGAGATACAAAGAGAAATTCCATTTAAAATAACTTTCGATAGTATAAAATATTTGGGAATATATCTGCCAAGGGAAAGTCAGGATCTATATGAGCAAAACTACAAAACACTCTCCACACAAATAAAGTCAGATCTAAACAATTGGAAAAATATCAAGTGCTCTTGGATAGGTTGAGCAAATATAATAAAGATGGCAATACTACCTAAACTAAACTATTTATTTAGTGCTATACCAATTAAACTCCCAAGAAATTATTTAACTGACCTAGAAAAAATAACCACAAAATTCATCTGGAAGAACAAAAGGTCAAGAATTTCAAGGGAATTAATGAAAAAAAATGCAAATGAGGGTGGCCTAGCTATATCAGACCTAAAACTATATTATAAAGCAGTGGTCACCAAAACCATTTGGTACTGGCTAAGAAATAGAGATCAGTGGAATAGGTTAGGTTCACAGGACAAAATACTCAATGACAATAGTAATCTAGTGTTTGATAAGCCCGAAGACCCTAGTTTTTGGTATAAAAACTCACTATTTGACAAAAACTGCTGGGAAAATTGAAAACTAGTATGGAAGAAACAAGGCATTGACCCACACCTAACACAATATACCAAAATAAGGTCAAAATGGATTCATGATCTAGGCATAAAGAATAATATTATAAACAAATTAGAACAATGTAGGATGGTTTACCTCTCAGACCTGTGGAGGGGGAAGGAATTTGTGACCAAAGAACTAGATAAGTTTGACTATATCAAGTTAAAAATTTTTGTGCAAACAAAATGAATGCAGACAAGATTAGAAGGGTAGCAATAAACTGGGAAAATATTTTTACATTCAAAGGTTCTGATAAAGGCCTCATTTCTAAACTATATAGAGAATTGACTCAAATATATAAGAATTCAAGCCATTCTCCAATTGATAAATGGTCAAAAGATATGAAGACATTTTTCAGATGAAGAAATTGAAACTATTTCTAGTCATATGAAAAGGTGCTCCAAATCACTACTGATCAGAGAAATGCAAATTAAGACAACTTTGAGATACCACTACACACTTGTCAGATTGGCTAAGATGACAGGAAAAGATAATGACGAATATTGGAGAGGATGGGACACCGATACATTGTTGGTGGAACTGTGAATGGGTACAACCATTCTGGAGAGCAATTTGGAACTATGCTCAAAGTTATCAAACTGTGCATACCCTTTGACCCAGCAGTGTTTCTACTGGGCCTATATCCCAAAGAGATTTTAGAGGAGGGAAAGGGACCCACATGTGCAAGAATGTTTGTGGCAGCCCTTTTTGTAGTGGCAAGAAACTGGAAACTGAATGGCTGCCCGTCAGTTGGAGAGTGGCTGAATAAATTATGGTATATGAATGTTATGGAATAATATTGTTCTATAAGAAATGACCAGCAGGATGATTTCAGAGAGGTCTGGAGAGACTTGCATGAACTGATGAAGTTAAGTGAGCAGAACCAGAAGATCATTGTACATGGCAACATCAATATCATAGGACGATCAATTCTGATGAACATTATTCTTTCCAACAATGAGATGATTGAGGCCAGTTCCAATGATCTTGTGATGAAGTCATCTATACCCAGAGAGAAGACTGTGGGAACTTAATGTGGATCACAACATAACATTCTCACTCTATTTGTTATTGTTCACTTTGTTTTCTTAACTCATTTTCTTTCCTTTTTGATCTGGTTTTTCTTGTGCAGCAAGAGAATTGCATAAATATATTTACACATATTGGATTTAACATATTTTAACATGTATAACGTATATTGGATTGCTTGCCATGTAGGGCAGGGATGGGGAAAGGAGGGAAAAATCTGAAACACAAGGCTATGCAAGGGTCAATGTTGAAAAATTATCCATGCATAAGTTTTGAAAATAAAAAGCTTTAAAAATTAAAAAAATTAAAAAGTTCCCAAAGGAATCATGAAATGTCATCACTGAACAACATCAACAAAATCTAATCTTTTCCCAGACTAAACTTTAAGAATCAATAATGGGGAGGGCAGGTAGATGGTGCAGTGGATAGAGCATTAGCCCTGAAGTCAGGAGGACCTGAGTTCAAATCTGGTCTGACTCTTAACACTTCCTAGCTGTGTGATCCTGGGCAAGTCACTTAACCCTAATTTCCTTGGCAAAAAGCAAAAAAAAAAAAAAAAATCAATAATGGATTTTACCCAAGATATCCTTTATAATGGTAATTATATAAGGGCAACATATATCTCTCTGTTTTGTACCTTGTTTAATGTTAATAATTATAGATGATACTATATTGATGTTTATAAATCATATTATGTATAACATCATTTGATCTTTGCTTTAAACCTGTTATGCTGATGGTATTCATAGATGGCAAACCTGAGACTAGACTACTTGTACATGCTCACAAACCTAGTAAAATCATAAGCAAGACTTAAAAAAAATCGCTAACTTTGGAGAAAGCAGTTTAAATTTAATGATGAGATTTGAAGGCAGATTTCATAGGTTTTAGAAGCTAGTAAGAGGAAAGTAAGAAAAGACACCAAATCTTTACAGCTTTCCCAAAGACTTTAGTGAAGAAGGTGAAGGAGATATATGATAAAAGAAATATTGATGATCAAATCAAAGAAGGATTTTTTTTTTTTTTTTTTTTTTGAAAACGAGGAGATGCTGAGTACACTTAGCACAGTACCTGGCTTACAGAGTGTGCTTAAGAAACATTTATTGATTGGCTGAGCTAGTATAGATCGATATTAAAGATTAGAAGGAAAGTGGGAGATGATAGTAGGGACAATTAAAGAAAATGAGGGGTTATCATTGAAGGAAAAGGGTGTGATCAAGAGACCAATTAGAAATTTGCTTTGTGTAGAAAAAGGTTCTTTTTTTCATGGGAAACAAAATGAAAGAGAAGAGGGAACTATGTTTCAGTGATGCAATATGAATTGGAGAGGAGAAGAGAGAGCTCCTGAGAAAGACAAGTTTTAATTAAAATTTTTTGAATTAATATTCATCATTAATGGTCTTGAAAAAGATCTCATCTGCATTCAGAAAGAAGGCTGTGGCGACAGTGTGGATCACAACATAGTATTTTCACTCTTTTTGTTGTTTGCTTGCATTTTGTTTTCTTTATCATTTTTTCCTTTTATGATCTGATTTTTCTTGTTCAACATAATAAATGTGGAAATATGGATAGATAAATTGCACATGTTTAACATATATTGTGTTACTTGCCACCTAGGGTAGGGAGTACAGGAAAGGGAGGGAGAAAAAAATTTCGAACACAAGGTTTTGCAAGGGTGAATGTTGAAAACTATGCATGTTTTGAAAATAAAAAGCTTTAATTAAAAAAAAAAAAGAAAGAAGTTCCCCTGTAATTTATTCCTCCCTGGTTTAAATATTAGAACTATATTTGTCTCATAAAAGAAATTTGGTAAAGTGCTTTCCTTGCCAATTTTTTGCAAATAATTTGTTTAGTATTGGTTCTAATTCTTCTTTAAAAGTTTGATAGAATTTTCATGTGAATTCATCATAACCACAGGATCCCTTTTTCCTTTGGTATTTCTTTTACAAATAGTTCTTTCTTCTTTTTTTCTGAAATTGGGTTCTTTAAGATCTCTATTTAGTCTTCTGTGAACATTAGTATTTTCTATTTTTGAAGTTATTCCTCTATTTCCTTTGTGTTCTCAGTTTTGTTATCATATAACTGTGCATAAAGTTTTGATTATTCCCTGCCTTCTGATTCTGTTGTGATTTTGCCTTGTTTCTTTTCTTTTTTTGTCAAATTGTTTTCTTTTAAATTAAGTTTATCAATTTTATTAGTGTTTTATAGAATAAGTTTTTAATTTTATTTAGCATTTCTCCTCTTTAAAAAAAATAGATTGCTCCTTTATGCTTCTTGTTTTTTTAAATTGTTAGCTTTCTTAATTTTGAAAATTCATATTCAGTATGTTACTCTTTTCTTTTTCTATTTTGTTACTGTATTTTTGTAGAAATATTGTTTTTTAAACTGACTGCATCCCAGAATTGTTGGTATGTTTTTTCATAACTATTATTTTCTTTCATATGATTCTTGTTTCTATGATTTGTTCTTTGACACATTCAATATTTAGGATTTCATTGTTACATCTCTGCTTCATTCTGGCTTTTTTTTTGTACTTTCTAAACTGATAATGATTTTAATTTTATCTGTAAAGAATATATTTATTATTTGTACTTTTTTACATGTTAGCAATGTCTCTGTTCCCTAATATATGTTAACTTAAAAAAAATTCCATATAGTACTGAGAAATACATTTTTTTTAGCAATTTCACTTAAGAGATATCAGGAATCTTTTTTATGTTGCTTCATCATAAAGACTTTTTATATAATAAAGGTTTTTTGTTTTTTTGCTGAGGCAGTTGGGGTTAAGTGACTTGCCCAGGGTCACGAAGCTAGGAAGTGTTAAGTGTATGATACTAAATTTGAACTCAGGCCCTCCTGACTTCAGGATTGGTGCTCTATCTACTATACCAACTAGCTGCCCCTAAGAATCTTTTTTAGTTGTAGATTTTTCTCAACTATTTATCAAGGGCTTTCTTTTTCTTTTTCTTTATCTTTCACAGGACTTATTCAGAATTGAAAGAGCAACATTGAATTGTGACTATTGTGTTTCTATATATTTTCTTACAATTCAGTGTAATTTTTCCTTTATAAATTTAGATGTTAAGGCATTTGAAGCATATGTTTAATATGAATATTGGTTTGTGTTCTATGATTTCTGTCAACATAATTTAGTTATCTTTTTTATTGCTTTTTATGTTTTGAATGCTTGTTTTTGCTTTTTATGATAACATGATTGCAACTTGTGATTTTTTGGATTCACCTGATGTATAGTAATTTTTTTCCAGTCCATTTTTAATCCTGTATGTGTCTTTGCTTTTTTTTTTTTTTTAATATTTCTTATAAACATTGTGTGGGCCTGTGGGATTTTCTTTTCCTTTTCAATCCGTAACTCTTTACCATTTTATTAGCTTGTTTAATGTATTCATACTTAAAGTTAGGAGAGTTGCTTTTATTTTCTTCTCTTTATCTCTAATTTTGATATTTTTTTTCAAAATTAGTATTTCTGCCTTTTCCTTTGTAAACAAACATTGAATCATGTCAATTATTTTAGCTTAATTTATTTTAGGACAACCCTATTTTTACCCTTTTATTCTGCAGTCCCACCCCTTCAATTTGTTATCCATTTCCCTAATTTAAGAATTTAACTTATTAGTTAAGTTAAATTCTTAATTTAAATAACTTTTTAATCATTCCTTTTCTTCCTTCAGTTAAGTAAAATAAAATCTACCTTTCTGATATCCTCTGCAACATGTTGTTAAAATTTAATTTTCAAAACCTTTTTCCTAAAAGCATTTCTTTATTTTCTTCATTATTTAATCGTCATTTCTTTTTTCTATTCTAGACTTTTATTCTTTGATTCAAGGTCCTCATATTTATTTAGTCCTTTTTGAAAACTCATAGTCTTCACAGAATTAAAGCTCTTAAGTTACCTATTTTGGGTTGGAAGCAGTTTCCATTTTCTCTTTATAGATTTTGCTCCCTAGCCCTCTCTTTCCTACTGTGACTCTTAGAAATACTAATTCTTGCAGATAATAGTTTTTCTATGTCCCTGTTTGTATGTCATTATTGACTTTTATCTTCCCCTTGGTCATTTCCCCCTCCCCCCAACTGCCTTGAAATCTTTTCCCTGAGTCTTAGTCCTTCCACTCTTCCTGGTATCAATTGTCCCTAGATGCTCTAATTACTTTTCTCCAGAGGCCAGAGCAATGATTTCTTTAAGCAACAAAATCCTTGTGTTTTATATCCATTGTTGTCTCCTAACCTCTTCTCCTGTAGGCTCTCTTTTTCCTGAAAGACTACAAGGAGTTATTTTCCCTTCATTGTTCATGTTTGACATTTCAGGGTATAACACATATTCCCTATCTTTATTTCCTCCTCCTTTTCTATAATTTAGTTCTAAAAAAAAATTCACCTTTATGGAAGTTGTTGTGAGATTCAGTGAATAATATTTCAGGACTATTTCTCTACTATCATTTCTATTTGACTTCTGCTTTCATTTTTCCCCCCTTATAATCCTTTAATGTTCATTTTCTGGCTCCTTCCCCTTTGAGTGTGACTTCCCTGGGGGTCAGACCTAAAAGCCAATTCACAGTTTATCAACTTTGTTTTCAGTCTCAATTGACTCCAGTTAGATTCTGGTCTCTTTCCTTCATGTTTAATAAACTTCGACATAAACATGTCCTGTCCAGTTCTCTCTCTTTCTCAGATCTCTGGCTGAGCTTTGGTTGTGGTCTGATCAAGGTTTGCCTTTTGAGGGGACAGGGGTTGTGAAGTGTTGAGTTGTGCTTCAAGCCCATGAGTTTGGCTTGGGCAGCCTCGCTGCTGGGAGCATAGTGGATAATGCTGGGAAGAGTGCTGAGCAGTGTTTCAGGTACTATTGAGTAGTCTTCTTTGTCACTAATTCACTGAATTATTACTTTGGTTTGGTTCTTGGTGTCCTAGACCATAGAAATAGCTGAAAAGCTTTCTGTTTTGGAGAAGTCTGAGAAGTCCACTTCTCAAATCCATAGTCCACCATCTTATTGGTCATGTGATCTCAGCCCAGTTGATATTAAATAACAAATTTGTAGTGGACCCAATATTTGCAACTGGCTTTGCAACTTCCTCCAACTCCATTCAGTAGTCTAAGAGTAAGAGCCATAGAGGCAGTTAGTGGGCTTAAACCATGGTTAGGGTTTGGCAAAGTGTGAGCAGGTAACAGAACACAAGATTAGCCCCAGAATGTATGGTAGAATTAAACTGATTTATCAAAGGGCCAAGATTGTGAAGGAAGCAGAGTGTAGTCAGAGGAGATTTAATTGCTTAGAGAAGGACTGTGGGGGTGGCGGTCAAGATGAAGATGAAGAATAAATTTAAGGAGTAATGAGACATTGATGGAATAATCAAATAATCAAAAATTATGATCTGTGGAGTGACAAAAAATAATAAATTTGGATAACCTAGTTTTAATTGAATGGAGATTGGTGAGTGTTTTGTGATAAAATGAAGGCAATGAATATATGAAGCTTTTTCTAGGAATTTGGTAAAAGGAGAACAAATTCATTTGAGGAAGAAACGGGAAAGTGAAGGGTTTTTCTTTTTCTTCCTCCTCCTACCCTCTCTCCTTCCCTCCCTTTCTTTTCCCTTCTTTCCCTTCTCTCTCTCTTTTCCCTCCTTCCTTTCTCTCTTCCTTTCTTTCTCTTTCTCTTCCTTCCTTCCTTCCTTCCTCTCTCCCTCTCTTTCTCCCTCTCTCCCTCTCTCTCTCTCTTTCCCTTCTTCTCTTTCTCCCTCTCTCCCTCTCTCTCTCTCTCACTCCCTCCCTCCCTCTCTTTCTTTCTTTCTTTCTTTTTCTTTCTCTCTCTCTTTCTTTTTCTTCCTTTCTCTCTCTTTCTTTTTCTTTCTTTCTTCTCTCTCTCTCTCTTTCTTTCTTTTTCTTTCTTTTTTCCTTCCTTTCTTCTTTTTAAGAGCAGAGGGGATTGTTTGTAAGCAGTAGGGAAGAAACACGTGGATTAAGAAAAATAAAAGTTCCTTAAACAGATAGGAGGAGATGCTTTGTAAAAGTAGGTGAGAGATATTTGAGAAACGAACTTGTACAAGGTTACAAAGAGATATTTCTAACTTTCCAAAAATATATGTACTGAACAAGGAAGCAAGCAGGTAATAAAGGATGAATCTAAAAACATAGCATGATCCTATAAGAATAATGCTAATAATGTGAAAGCTTAAAAACAACTGAAGTTAGCAAACATAGTGAGGAACAACAAAGGATGACTCTTAACTATATGGGAGGGGGGGAATCAAAGAAGGGCCATTGGCTGCTGCTCTGAGTGGATAGGATTGTGGAAATTGATGATAGAGAGAAGGTAGAATTGCTTGATTTGTACTTTGCTTGTTTCCTCTGAAACAAGAATGATCATTGCATTTGAAATGCAATTAGAAAATGCAATTTAAATTGCAATAGAAATGCAAAACAGAGCAGTCTATTAATGGTAATTAATTTGGAGCTGATACTCAAAATAAGGAAGACAGCATCTGGTGAATTCAAGTCACTTGGTCCGAGTAAAGTACATCTGTGATACTGAAAGAACTAAATGGATATGTTTGATGAGATATTGTCAATGATATCCAAAAGATGATGCAGAATATTAAGGCTTTTACAGGTCTACAAAAAGATAAATGCCTGAAATTTAAAAAATATATATATATGTATATATATATAATCTAGGGCAGCTAGGTGGTTCAGTGGGTAGAGCACCAGCCCTGAAGTCAGGAGGACCTGAGTTCAAATTTGGTCTCAGACACTTAACACTTCCTAGTTGTGTGACCTTGGGCAAGTCACTTAACCCCCATTTTGCCTCAGCCAAAAATAAATAAATAAATCTATTATTTACTTATTTTTAAGATGATTTTTTTTCCTTCAATGGGTTGGAGAGAATTCAGAACTCAAAAATTTTAAGATTCATTCTTAAAATTTTTTTTTGAGTTCTGCATTCTCCTTCCTCCCTACCCCTCAACTACTCATTGAGAAGGCAAGTAATGTGATATCAATTATAGAGGTGAAATCATGTAAAGCATATTTCTATACTAGCCATGTTTCAAAACAAGACAAAATAAAAACAAAACATCAAGAAAAATAAAGTGAAAAACTTACGCTTCAATATGCCCTCAGATTTCATCAGTTCTCTTTCTGAAAGTGGATAGCATTTTTCATCACAAATCCTTCAGAATTGTCTTGGAACATTGTACTAATCTGTGTAGCTAAATCTTTCACAGTTATCCACCATTATAATATTGCAATATATTGCAATTACATTACAGAGGAATTACATTACATTAGAGGAATTCAAATCTTAATTTTCAAAAGAGAAAAGAAAATGGAATCTTCTTTTGGTAACTATTGGTATTGATATTTCTAGAAAAATTATAGATTGTATAATTTCAAATGAGGGGATAAGTACTCAGAAAAAGGAAGCAAGGATCATCATGAACTAGCATAGATTTATTCAGAATATATTTTGACAGACTAATCTTATTTCCTTTCTTGACAGTTACTAAACTGGTATATTAGAGTAGAGCTGTGAACCTTAGCAAAATAATTGAGAAAACCTTTCATATTATTATTATGGAAAAGATGGAGGGATGAACAAATTTGGGACTAGTTGAATAGTTGAATCCAAAGAATAGTTAACAGTAACTTAATATACAATAAAACAAATCAGCAAATATTTCTTTCAGCACCTTGAGGGCATAATCCTACACTATCTTGGTCTTTGGTGGAGGCTGAGGGCAGGAAGAAAGTGGGGTGGAATTAGGGTCACAATTTAGTTCAATTCTTATCTAACACTGGTTCCATTCAGTTCATGTCTAAAGTTGATATTGCTGGCAGTACTTCAATTTTCTAATTTTTAAAAGGAGAGAGTTGGACGATAGCCTCTGAGTGTACATTTATGATACTCTGATGTTCTCAGGAGAATTGATATAGTTGAAATTTGAATCTTGATTTATTAACTATATGGTTAACTCATTTAACCTCTCTGAGCTTCAGTTTCCGTGTGTAAAATGGAATTAAGGGGAAGCATAATGAATAGAGTGATGGGTCTGGAGTGAGTCAGGAAGACCTGACTTCAAATCCAGTCTCAGAAACTAGTTGTGTGACCATGGACAAGCCACTTAACCCTGTTGTAATTTCTTCATTAAAGGAACTGGAGAAGGAAATAACAAATCACTCCAGTTATCTTTGCAGGGAAAATCCCAAATGGAATCATAAGTAGTTGAACATAATTGAAATGATGGAAAAAATTGGTATTAGCCTGTTACACATAGCTCATGGGCCTGTTACATGATAGTGGTACTTGGCATTGGGGATACAAATACAAAAAAAAAAAAAAAAAAGAACTATTCTTACCTTCAAGATAGTGCTTTGCATGTTTTAAGGGCTATATAAATGCTAGCTGTTATTATAATTATTAATGGTAGTAATGCAAGCCTGATTCCACATAATAAAAGCTTTTCTTTTCTATCCCTCACATACATGCTTAGTCTTTGAAAAGATCTTCTATAAGTATTAAATAAAAGTCACTTGGAAAATAATGTGCTAGAAAAATAATTTTATACTCATAACAAATGGATGGGAGCACAATGGTGCATCTCACAATCTTCCTTCAGGTGGAGGCTGCCTCATATAAGGAAAAAAAAATCATGGTAAGCATTTTGCAGCTGGAGTCTGAATTAGCAATTTAATCACTGAAAACAGAAAAACATCTGGCACCAGCAGACTTCATGCTGAATTTTATATGGCTTTCAAAAAAGAGGTGGAAGTAGAATTGCAAACAAGTCGTAGGGCAAAACCGTGTGTGTGTGTGTGTGTGTGTGTGTGTGTGTGTGTGTGTGTGTGTGTGTGTGAACTCTCTGGGAGCTCAGCTGCCTCATTTCCAAGTGCAGATCTTCTCAATCTGCTCAGTGCACATGGAAGTTTGGGAGCTTGTTTCTGATTATGACAGGGTTGGTATTATGTATTGATCAAAGAACTGAGGATTCAGAAACTCCTACTGCAGAATTGAATGTAGAGCAGGAAAAAATTTTCTCCTTCAACTCCTCCCCCATCTCCCAATCTCTCATTCATTTTCTGTCACTTTGGAGTCAGGGAAATCACTTGGAAGTGCTGAGTTGGAGAGAGACAGCTGGGTGCATTCTCCCACCTCACCTCAGTGATCCATGTCCCCTGTTTGTTCATGTATGTGTGTGTGTGTGTGTGTGTATGTGTTTACTCTTTCCTAATTTTTAGATACATCCCAAGATAAGTCTTGTCAACCTTTTGAGATAGGAGTCTTGACTTGTCAACCTGAGTTGACAAGATGTAGGGATCCCAGGAAGGGAGCAACTAGAGTCTGTAGCAAGTATAGTAGAGCTGATGAAAACAAGCAAGCAGCAACCTTGCGATGAATGTGGGAAATGTGAAGTCTAGAGAAATTGCTGGATGTGCAATGGAGTGGCTTAGCCCAGCAGCAGCCAAGTCTGATGAGGGAATCTGGTGGTTCAGTGCTTGACTCACCTTCCAGCCATGATCCAGAAGAATCAACTCAATTTAGCAAAGGAGAGACTAGTTAGCCCACCAATAATGTCTCACTCTACCAAAAATTTAATGGGGAGTTTGCAGAGAGAGAAAAAGACTGTAGTAATCAGGATTTGTGAGTCCTTTTGCCATATTTATTCTCTAGATGCAGTCTTCACTACCCTTATACTTCAAGTTTGAGATCATTCTCCCCAGGGTCCTTATGTATGCAAGGGGAAAGGGAATAAGAAGAAGGGGCAATCCATAATGGATACAATGGTCAGGGATGAGCTTCATTTATTTATTTTTTAAGAGAGATGTGTTTCCATGAGAATCAGAAGACAGAAAGAATGTGAGAGGAAGATATCTAGGATGGAGGGGAGGTTCTTAATATTAGAGAATGAGGTCCAGAGTGTACAAGGAAAGGATGGGCAGATGATTAAAGTAGGACTGAGACAGATAAATGTGAGTGTGAGATGTAGCAGGTGAAAAGGATTTTTTTTTTTTCTGCCTTAGGAATCAGTGACTGACCTCAGACAGCAAGGGAGCAGGATGTGGGAGTTTGGCAGCCATGGGATGGGAGAGGAATTAGTTAATCAAAGACCTCAGCCTCTCAGGGATGACTGTATGCTACAACAGTGATGATATCAGCTCCTACCCCTTGTTACTGAAAAGTATGAAAATCAAACAATCAACCCATAAACATTCACTAAATTCCTACTATGTACCAGTCACTGGGCTAAGTGATGCAAAAGTAAACAATCCCTATATTCGATCTTATTCAAATGGGGAAGATAACAAGTTCAAATATAAGTGAATGTAGCATAAAAATAGTAAATAAATAGAAATAGATGTGGTCATTAAATACAAGACAGTTTAAAAAGAAGGGAACTAGCATTTGAGGGAAGGGGTCATGAAAGACTTTGTCACAAGCTATCAATCAGGGCTTGTGTATGTGCTCAGGTAATTTAGGAGTCTTCCCAGGTTTTTCCCTCCTAGTACTTTCATTAGCTGATTAAAATCTAAGGGTCAGGATGTTCTTTTACGATTCACTGGCTCTATTTTAGTTTGCATCCCACTCAGATCACTTTCTTTTCTTCTCTCAATGTTCTTACTATTCTCTGGCATTTAGGTTTAAAAAATTGCACAAATAGAATAAAAAGTTAGAGTGAGGGAATGGGCAGTTTAGCTCTCTCACTCATCTCTGAACCTAGATTTCACAGGTATACTCAAGACATGCATGTCCTGGGATCACAGGTTTAAAAAACAAGAAACAAACAAACAAAAAAATCCCTGCTTCAGCAGTTGCTCAAACATGCTCTGAATAAAGGCCCTGTTTGAAGCTCTCATGGAGTATTCAGCTTCCTTCTCCTGATTAGTCCACAAGGCTGAGGGATGGTCTCCAGAGTGCCTGTTGTGACAACAAACTCAGCACTTCGAGGAAGATACAAAGGACTATGTGGTCCTTTTAGAGGTTCCTCAGGTACATTTGGTGCAACCTTTTAAAAAGCCCTTTGCAATAATGTAAAACTATTTAGCTTCATGCTTCCTATTTCTTCCATTCCAGAAATGGGAAAGAGAGGGGGAAACATATGCCAGCTACATAGTGGTAGATCTGTGCGTTTTCCAGTCATCCCAACAAAAGTTTTTTTTCTCTGAGCTTGTTTTTGATGTTTGTAAATTTATTTTTAATCATAGCAGCATTAGTAGCTTCTATTGACTAGAGAAATTTTCAGATATTCTGTTATCTCTTAAACATTGGTCATTTGCCCCTAAGCAGTTCTTCTCAATATTTTTTTAGCATCTTTAAAACTGATTTTAAATTTCCAAAAGGCCTATTTTTACTTGCTTTTTTGATTTTCTTTCTGGAGTTAATTCTTGCTTGAATTCTTTAATTGTAAATAATTTATATTATTACATATTTGAGGATATCCATTGAGATACATTAACTTATTTTTCTGTCTGCATTGCTTTTGATACTTTATTTCATTTATTCCATGGCATTTAAAAAATTGTAATGGCACTCTGCTTTGTTCATTTACTTTTTTTTTTTTGCTGAGGCAATTGGGGTTAAGTGACTTGCCAAAGGTCATACGGCTAGGTGTCTGAGGTCAGATTTGAACTCGGTTTCTCCTGACTTCAGGGCTGGTGCTCTCTATCCACTGCACCACCTAGCTGCCCCTGTTCATTTACTTTTTGTCTGATTATTGAATATTTTTGTGGATTGTAGAATTGACCTGGCAAAACCTGATTTCTACTCTCTCTTTTCCTCTCTAGACTATAGGGACAGAAATGGCTCTTCATAGATTTATCTCTTTCCTGAGTGTATACGTGGGCAGAGAGGGAGAGGGAAGGTAGTTTAGGTGTGATCCTTTTTGTTTTAGCCACCTCTATTTCCTATCATCTTTGGGAATGGAGGAGGGGTAAAAAGGATTTAATCAACTATACTCAACAGTTAACAATTACTTATCAGCCTAGGGATACTATGGTTCTTAGATCTATATGCTCAGGTTGGCTACGTTGTTCTAATGCCAAATGTGCATTTGCCAAAAAAGACTATTATTATGGAGAACTCACATAGGGCAAGCATTCTCAAGATGGTCAGGAAAAGCAATATACAAGGACACTCTCAAGGTCTCTCTTAAGAACTTTAGAATAGATTGGACAACATGGAAGACACTGACACAGGACTGCCCAGCACGTCGTGCCCTTATCAGAGAAGATGCTGTGTTCTATGAGCAAAGCAGAATTGAATTCACTCAGAAAAAAGTGTGAGATACATAGTTAGTGAATGCATCCCAAATTTTATAGGGACTATTTGTGTCCAATCTGTGGCAGAGCATTCCAAGTTCATGGTGGTCTGAGTGACCACAGTCAAACACACTAACTTGACTCAACAAAGTGATATCATTTTGGTCTTCTTCGAGAACAAAGGACAATAACTGATTGACCAGTATCAAATGGAAAATTAGTGACACCATCATAATAGCTCAGAGCCTCCAGTTAGGAAAATTCCTAACATTCAAATGTTCAGCTCTCTGCTCTAATTTAAATTTTCCTATTATCTCCAACTAACCCCAGCCTCTCCATGTATGAGACACAGGAAATATTTAGATAAAAGAAATGAGCATAATCTTATATCTGTTACTAGAGAGCCAAGGGAAAGGGTAGTAGGGGAAAGATCAGAACTGTTCTCAGTCCTTGAAGAGGTCAGTACAACATTTAGCTTTAGCTTGAGTTTTCTCTTCTGAGATGCTTGTGGGGGACCCAGTCTCTTCTTTGTCACAGCTCTGGCTTCTTGTTTCTCCTTTTGGTTGCTTCTGCTTCCTCCTCTTTGTATCACTAGATGTTTTGTAGTTAGGCTTATTAATTCCTGAAAAAAGCTAGAGTTACTGTCTCTTTACTCCCTTGCACACATTTCCTAAATATGACTCAACTTCTTCCAAACTCAAATCAAGATAGCCATTTTAACAGCACCTCTTGCTCTTGAATCTCTTGCCCTCATGTGTCATGGATACTTATCTCTTACCAAACCTCAGCCCTGCAACCCTTACCTACTGCCCCCACTTCTACTTAAGAGCTACTGAATTCAAGTCTCACAACCATGCCGACTGACTCAATTAGGCTCTCAATGCAACAAAGCAGTCCTTTTATTCTTTCCTACTTTATTCCCTACCTTATCATCCACAGAAACCATTCCAAACATTTTCTTCCTTCTTGAAATCTCCCGTATCTCCATTTAAACCCTTATCAGTTGAAGACCTCAATCCCTAAGAAAACAGACTGTTAAATGTGATCTACCTTTTCTCATTCTCATCTCAAATTCTTTTGTCACCATTTTTTGTTCTCCATTCCCCTCATCCCAATCTGCAAGTCTTTTTGCTACCCCCTCTACACATACATTTTATCATATTCTCTCATATCTTCTCCAATAAATTGCATTCTCCATCAACTCCCCCAAACTTCTCTCACATCATTTGCTCCCTATCCAGATATTTCCTATTTCAAATATTCCCCATCCTTAAAAATATAAAAATTTTCCTAAGATCCTACCATCCCTTATCTGTGATATCTCTTCTCCCTTTCCCCAAACTCCCTTTTTTTTTTTTTTTTTTTTTTTTTGCTGAGGCAATTGAGGTTATGACTTGCCCAGGGTCACACAGCTAAGAAGTAGTAAGTGTCTGAGGTCACATTTGAACTCAGGTCCTCCTGACTTCAGGGCTGGTGCTCTATCTACTGCCCCACCTACCTGCCCCCTCCCCTGACTCCTTTTAAAAAAAAAATCTGTCTACACCTGCCCACACTCCTATTCTACCTCACACCTTTTTGCAATCTGGCTTCTGACTTCATCACTCAACTGAAACTGACCTCTAAAAAAATTACCATTGATTTCTTAATGGTCCAATGTGATGTCTTTTTCCTTTCTTAATTCCACCTGCTGCCTTAAATAATGTTGACAGGATTTAAAAAACTTTTTCCACTTGTGACCTCAGGTACATAGGCATATAAAGTATACAAATCTAATATTTACTAATAACAAATTATAGTTTCACAAGCCCCACATTCAGTTATGAGATCTCATGGGCATGAACCACAGTTTAAGAAGCTGGCCTGTTGAGCGTCCCTTCCTGGATCATCTTTTTTTCCAGGTTTTTGTAGAGTTTTCTCCTGGTTCACTTCCTACTTCTATGATTACTTTTTCTCAGCTGCCTTCACAGGTTCATCATCTACATCAAGCTCTTGTGGATATTGTCAAGGTTTTATTCAAAATTCATGATCCAAGAGATAACAAATTACTAGAAATTTTCCTGACCCTAAATAATTCTTGAAATTGATTTTTTAATGATCACAAAATACACTTAGCCTTAGCCTGAATATGTATGTGCACAAATATATTATAACATATACATATATAGATGTGAAAAATATACATTTTCACACACACATATAAGTGATATATATACACACACACAGAAATATAGATGTATGGAGTCTAAGAGTTGGAAGGAGGGGGCAGCTAGGTGGGGCAGTAGATAGAGCACCAGCCCTGAAGTCAGGAGGACCTGAGTTCAAATCTGGTCTCAGACACTTAACATTCCCTAGCTGTGTGACCCTGGGCAAGTCACTTAACCTTGATTGCCTCAGCAAAAAAAAAAAAGAGTTGGAAGGAACCTCAAAGTTAATCCAACCCTGCCTTCAAGAGGCCTGGGACAGTTGCTCTATTCTCCAGGAACCCCCAAATATCAGATCATGGTTTGCAATCCTATTTTAGAATCATAGCTGGAACTCCCCTAGATCAGACTATAATTCATTGACTCTAGATGCACTCACAACTCTTAGCTTGTGTTTCAGTTCCTTGTTGATCACTGTTTCTTTTCTTTAAGGTCTTAAGATAATAAGATGTTAGCATCTTAGAAATTTAATAAACTTTCCTACTTTTGCACAAGGAAACTGAAGGTCACAAAGTTATTTGTGTACAGTCACACTGGTTATAAGTGGGAGAGAATTTGAACTCAGGCAAGACTTTTGATTGAAAATCCAGTATAATACCATACTGCCTCTCTTCCACCCTCCCTAAAAATAGTCCTCTCATCCTCTCTTTACCCTACCCCAAGAGTAATCCTACCCTTTAATTACCAATACCTTTGCCCCCAATATAGCTTTGAAAAGTCCTTAGAATGCCAGCCTTTTTTGAGGCTCTTCAAATGCAGTTCTTTTTCATCTGATTATCTTTGGTTACAGATCTTCAATAAATACTTGAGAACCCAGAGTTTTAAAGCACTGGGCTGGGGATAAAAACTGTTAATACCCTGACAGAAATAATGATACAAAAACATCAAATATCTATCTGGAGATTCTGCTGCTCAGAATATAAGCTCCTTAAGGGGAAGACTCATCTATTTGTCTTTACAGCCTCAGGACCTAGCATAGTGCACTTATTAATACATAGAGGTTTAAATGTCTGTTTAAATGTTTAAATAGAATAGAAAAATGAAAAATGAGTCTCTAGCTCTACATCTAAGGTGCACACCCCAAACCATTTAACATATAAAAATGTTCACATATCACTGTGGCTTTTGCATGAGGGAAAAGATGTTTACACAATATCTTCTCAGAACAATTTAAAATTATTTCTACAGCTCCTTCTCATGGGTTGCACTTGACAGTACACATTGTCTTCTAAATATTTCATTATTTTTGGTTTTAAGTTACTTTACACACACATATATATATACACATACACACTACATATATGTATATACACACACAGTATATAGTAAATATTATATATAAATTTGTGTGACAGATGTATCTTGAAAGTAACTTGACATTTCGGCTCTCAGAAAATACCTATCAAAGATTTTTTTGGTTTCAAATCATTTCTAGTGAAAGGGTAAAAGTCTTTTAAACAAGTTTTTCTGTCAAGGAAAATACTATCTATTTATCTAATCCATCCCTAGATAAGATTAGATGGAAAAAGTGCTGAATTTGATCTCAGAGGACCAGAATTCAAATCCTATCTCTGTATAATACAAATTTGGACACATCTTTCTGGGTCTCAAACTAATCTATATGAGGGGCCTGAGCTAGATGATTCCTGAAGTCAGTTCCAGGTCCAAGTACTTGACAATCCTACAATTTAGTAAGTTTACAGAAAGTCAAAAGTTTTCATCCCACTTATTCATTTTTTTTTCTTTTTTGCTTATGCATTTTGTTCAGCAGATACCTCTGTTCATTTTTCTTCCAGTTCCAGACCAAGTGACCTCCCATGTTGCCTTATGAAGGAACCTTTTCCAGACTAGAAATGTTGGCTCAAGGATTCCTTTCTCCACATTTTTAGCTGCCCCACGGATAAGCCCAACCCAAGAGAAACCAACAAAACAAATGTATGTATTAGTAGCCCCAAAGGGCAGAGCCCATGTTCTAGCCACATTAAATTATTTGTATGGCCACTTAACCCACAATTCAGTGTATCGGTCAATGCCAAGGATTTCAGGGAGACTTAGAGGAAAGCATCCAAGAGCCCATAACCAATTTCACACCTCTTTTTACTTCCACCTCTCCCCCAGGGTGAATTTTTAGTTTCTTAAACATCCAGAATCAGTGGGGATCGACATCATTCTCCTGGGCAGGTTGAGCTCAAAGCCCTATACTGAGAAGAGGCCATGAAGTAGTTGAAGTGGGCCTGTTTACTGCCCACTGTAAACTGCCTGTTTAGAGGTCCAGATGTCAGTGAGTAGGTAGGTATATGTGTAGCCTCAAGCACTTAAAGCACAGAACTGGACAAACATTTATACAGTCATGGACAACAGCCAACTGGGAACCATCCACTACTACTTACCAGCTACCCCTTAGTAGAGGACTACTGCTGGATGACAGGGCTATGTACCTAGAGCTACAAGCACTACCTATTTCTGCTGCTTTTCCTTAAAGCCACAGAGAGTGAGCAGTCATTAGCAACTAAGGGCCTTAGGGTAAATCCATTCCACACAGCACTCTAGCCTCCAAGCTTTTTCAGAAATTAGGCAGGTCTAAAGCAAAGGAAAAAGGGTTTTCACCTCAACAGCTAGCTGCAAAGGCCAAGATGGAATTTCTAAAGGGACAGAGGCTATTTATACTAAGAGATTGCTGCTTGGTTTGGATTAGTCCAAGAGTGAAGGAATGGGCTGTGATAGGGTGATCCTGAAAGAGACCTAAGTTGCTTTGGAAAAAACTAGAATTAATTACCTTGGAAATTTCTCACTCTTGGTTACCTCTCAAAAGTACTGGCATACTTCCCAATCCCAATTACCCACAATAGTGACCTCTGGTTTGCACCATGATTCTAGTGATGAGTTAAGTGTTCCATCCCCAGCCTCCCTCCTTTTATTACTCACAGCTTTTAAATTAATCATATAACAGAATCTATATCTAAAAGAAAATTGAACACCACCACACATTAGCCAACATGTAATGCCCTGGGTTTATTTTGTGAGAGTTCTGTCACAATTTTTTCCAGGTGGGATTAAAAACCTTAAGGATAATGTATGCCGTTGGCCTGGGCATTCAGACTTCGGTACTGACAAAGCACTAGTCTAGTAGTCGTCTGTTAAGTACCATTCTCTTCACAGAAGAGAGGTCAATATTTCCAAAGGAAGGCACCCGAAAGTTGTGGTTCTGGCCTTGCAGCCTTCTGGAGAATCTTAAAAGGAAAAAAGCTGGCTGGCTGTTTTTAGAAACTGGAATGATGATACACGTACAGCAATTACTGCATTCTTCTCCCTTATATCCTTTTTCTGAAGAACAAGCAAAGAATGAAGTCTTTTAAACAATTCGACAATTAAAAAAAATACAATTTTGTGTGCTAAAAAAAGGGCAAGACAACATAAACTCCAGTTGTAAGGACTCCATTTGCATACTTGATTTAACACTTTTTGGTGTGGAAGGAAATGGGACTACTGGGCTGTTTGTGGAGCAGCAACATAACCTTAGTGCTTTCAGTACCAGAAACCACCCACAGCTTTGTGGGCGGGTGGGGATGGGAAGATTCAAGAGACTTCAATCTTTAGCTTGTTACTTGTCTTAATGAGAGTAGACCAGGAAGATCCCCATTTAATAGTACATTCCCCATTTTAAACTGATGCCTTTTTTTGTTTAATTCTGTATGTATGTCACCATTTTTTTTCACATGATACACAGAAAACTCAGGGACCCAGAGGGGAACCAAGTTATGTTATACCATTTACAAAATACCAAGGAGTCCACAGCTACCTAACACATTTACTACAGCACAGGAACCAATGAAGGTACAGTGTACAAAAAACTGTAAACACGGCACAATAAATAGATAAAACAGCAGGTTCCGCACCATGCACATGATGTGATGACACTTCATCTCTATACAATCTCACATCTCACACTCTTTGTTGCAATTTGTTTGCCTCCCCCCCTCCCCCCCACCCCAAGTGCAAAGCATCACAAATGAACATTTCTGTATTCAAGTAACATATATACAAGGGTATTACAAATATGCAGTACTGTACAGATAATTGCTGTATGCTTAATTTACAGATGTTGATTCTTTCCTATTAACAGTAAGAAAAGAAAATCAAAGCATGAGAGATGTGCATTGCTGTCTAGTCCCCACAGCTGCCACGGAAACGCATGTGTTGCATCCCATCATCCCTTGCATTCAAAATGCTACTGATGCATAGCACCTAATCAAGTCCCCAAGGCTGCAGTTCATTCCTGTGGAAACTACGTCACCTCCATTGCGACTGTATTGTCTGCTATGTTGTTCAGTGCTGGCTTTTCTGCTTCATGGTTTTCCCTGTTAAAAAGAAGATACAATGTTTATTTAATATGTAACACAAAAATTCAAAAGACCAATAACAGTTTCACCACAAAGTTTGCTAAAGTTGTAATCATTTTATTGAAAAAGAAGAAAGGAAGACTGTATTGTCAAAAAATTATGCTATTATTAACCCCACTCAGGTTGTTATTAACAACAATATCATTTATTAATAATCAGTTTTTAATCTATGAAACTTAGTCAATAATGTTGCTAATAATAGTAAACTTGAATAACTTAAGAGAATTTTACTAAAAAGATAATTATTTGAGTCTTAATTCAATTTCAATCTTCTACAAAACTTTTAGATAATGCTAAATGGCACAAAACTAAGTTGTTCAACCTTTAATTTTTCTTGTTTTGCCCCCAATAAGAAATATCAATGAGTGAAAAAATGCCTCAAAATTAATTGGAGAAGAGGGAAGCAAATAATTAAACCTTTAGAACAGTCCCATTCTAAAGCTACACTTTAGAGTTAAAAAATTTTTATTTAATAATGTAATTTGAAATCATTCACCATAGACCCTCTCAGCAATCAAAACCATTTAAGAAAGGATGGGCAAAATACATATAATATTAAATAGTTACATTTGGAGTTCAGATAATAGAGTATACAGGTTCTTTACAAATCACTGGTTAATTTATTTCTACCATACCATAAACTTATTTCAAATATATCCTATATGTCTATGTTTAGAGATAAAAGGCTTTTCTCTTCTAAAACGGGCAGATTATTTTTTTCCAAGAATCTAGGCCTTATAAAAACACTGAAGTGATGTGGGACTGCAGACACTCAGATCTTGGTTCTGTTCTGCTGGTTGTGTGTGTCCCACTTGGCCTTTGGGACCATCAGTTTCCTCATTTATAAAATGGAGAGAACTGCTTGACAACTTCCTTTCTAGCTCTAAAATTCTATTAAAACAACCACAATCATATCATTTTTAGGTAAGACGTCATGAAAGATTAAATCTGTCCTCTCAGGTGCTGTAGCATTGGTACAAAATAAGGTAGTGGCCCAGCCTAGAAGGACAATAAGCTACTACCTGACAAGGTTTATGGGAGTGGAGAAAAACTACTAAAGAAATCACCTACTATTCACATTATTTTTGTCATTTTAAAGATAAGCAGCTGCTTCTTGACAGTAATGCCATACAATATATTCTGCTTTTGTGATTCTCCACAAATCTGAGAATCAGTTCTGTCAATCTCTCTTTTTTCCCCCCTAGATGTGAATTATGCAAAGCACTTGTTCTTATCAGGTCCATTATGGACAAAAGAGGAGAGAAAAGGAATTGAAAATTTAGGAAAATTAGGAAATTTAGATTAGTTACAATTGATTGCAAGAACTACAATGTATGTAAAGTAATAATGATGACAATAACAATTAACATTTATAGAATGTTTACTACTTGCCAGGCACAATGCTAAATGCTTTATAATTATTAGTTCACTTGAGCCTCACAAAACAAACCTGCTAAATAGGTTCTATTATTATCCCAATTTTACAGATAAGTAAACAGAGTCAAACACAGCTAGTGAGTACAGTGAGGCTGGATCTGATCCTGATAAAGGATGTTTCTTTCCCTTAAATCACATAGAACAGATATAGGCAGCCTTGGCTGGAATCAGGGAGCTGGAATGACATTTTGAAGGTACATTAATTAAGTTAAAAAATGATTTTTAACTAAAACTCGTTTTGAATTTCTGTCTACTCCTTGAGCCACATCTGCTCAGTACCTATCAGATTTTTTTTTTGAAATCTGTTACTTACCCCACCCTCTCTTTCCTTTTCCACTGCTACCAGCCCAGGAGAGCTAGAAGGGAACTCAAGAGATCATCTAGGCTAATCCCCAAGTTACTTTAATTATTGCTGTTGTCCAACTTTTCATGACTCCATTTGAGGTTTTCTTAGCAGCACCCTAGAAGTTTGTCATTTTCTTCTTCAGCTCATTTTACAGATGAGGAAACTGAGGCAGTTAAGTGACTTGCCCAGGGTCACACAGCTGGTGAGCATCTGAGGTCAGATTTAAATTTAGGAAGAGGAATTCCAGGTCACCAAACACTAAATAGCAGAACTGCCATTCACATACCAAATACAGAGGTCTTCTTATACTGTGTTTCAGATCCCTATCACCTCACACCTGAAAAATCACAATCATCTCCTAAAAATTAAGTTTCCCTGTCAACCTACTGCATTAGCCTTGTTTCTGGCTGCTTCCCTTCCCAAATCCTCAAAATAGAACCAGACAGGCTTAGACACTGTTTCATTAAACTTATTTTCATGTTTTTCTAGGCAGTCAGGTGACATAGATAGAGCATTGGGCCTAGATTCAAGAAGATTGAAGTTCAAGTCTAGCTGTGTGACCCTGGGCAATATGCAAATCAGTCCTGTACTTACCTTTGCCAATTGTTGTAGAGATGGAACAAAGCCAACAATTTTTTGGATACCCCAGAGTCATGATATGGATTTAAAGAAGCTTGTGAATATTTTGATGAAACAAGGGAAACTACACATGCAAGAAAGATTTTGAAACTCCATAGTATTGCTTCAAAATCTAAAACAATATTGAAATATTCCCTAATTCAACTGCCAAGTACAGAACTGATTTAAATCTCTATTGTGTGTGTGTGTGTGTGTGTAGCTATATAGAGAGAGACACAGACAGAGGTTGTTGCTATTGCTGTCACTGTTAGGGGTGCCTTTGGGAACACCAACAATTGGCATCCTTTAAGTTAATTACTCTCAATTCCAAAAGAAAACAAAACACAAGGCAGAGAGCCTGCATTTCCTACTCACCTTGGAACTGTATCTACAGAGGATGAAGACGGAACCTTGGGCACCTGGCAATTTGCTGCTGCAGACAGCTTTAAGGCAGATGATGGAACAGCACTTATAGTCCTAGGTATATGTCGTGCATTTAAGGTGGTAATAGAGTTTACAGTGGCAACTGAAGAGGGCACAGTTAATCGAATGTTGTTCCCAATCAGAACCTGAGTTGTTGCAGAATTGGCAGCAGTCACTTGATGACTCAGTGCACTGTGGGAACTTGAAGTCTGTGTTATATTAGAAGGCTGTAACAAGGTCGAACCTGCTGTTGATGATGGACTTGTATGTACAAGTGCTGTTGGTGTAGTACTACTGAGGTGTAAGCCCTTATATACTCCTAGAAAGAAACAAAATCAGAATTCAGAAATTATGTAACTCTGCTGTACCTAATACAGAAATGCATTTTTAAATGGGAAGATCAACTTAAATGCCTATATCATTTTACCTGAGGCTTGAAAAATGCCATTCATTCCAATTCCAAGCACCACATCATCCTTCATCTTGAATCCCATCAGTTGTTCTGATGTCACCAAAGCAGAAGCAGCAAACTGAGCACTAACAGAATCCAATGTCTTGGAAACGAAACCCTTAAGGGGGGGGGGGGGGGAAGCACAAATTATTGTATCACTCAGCCACTCCTTAATCGATGCTTAAAGATGTACAGGACAGATAAGTCAAAGTTAGGGTAGAGTAAAAACAGATTTGATAAACTAGTAAAACTAATACCTTCTAAGATTCAGAAAAATCTGGTGAGAGGTACAATATTATTTGGGAGGACTTATGTGCTATTAATTTTATTCTAGTATCTGAATTAATAATAATCTCTTCAAGTCAATGGATCTCAAGTATCCTCAAATGCTCGGTGGAATCAGCATCAACTCACTTCAAAGGACTATATGAAAAATAGCTAGCAAAGTTATTAAAACATCTCACAAACATCAAAACCACACACACACACACACACACACACACACACACACACACACACACACACACAAAAAGATATTAAGTAACCCTTCTCCAACTTTAGGCATAAGACCAATAACCTCTTTACTCCAACTGCTCTCCATATTCCCTTCCCAAATGTACTTTTGAAGGTCCTTGAGAATTTAAAAATGAAATAAGTATCTTGAGGATAAAATCTGTAGAAGCCCCCCCCCCATGTTCCTAGCACCTAAGCAAAGTGTTTTTTTACACATTGTGGGTGCTAAGTGCTTTTCCTGAATGATAATAGTAAGATTAGCCCAGATATTAGAAAAAAGTTTCATCTAAAAACAAAAAGTAAAGTTCTTACAAAATGCTGATTTTCATAGGCCCACTTGTCTCTACTTTTAGTGCAATAAAAACCAAAGTTTCGATTTTTAGAAATTAACCCATGGCATGTTTAAACAATCAAAATTTACTACATTCCAAGTTTAAAAGTAACCATCCAATAAACTAGTAAAACAACTTATATACATGTCTATGACAAAACTTATAAAATACTTATGATAAATGAGATGTGGACTTCTTTTAAGAGGTATATTAGTGGACCAGAGGTCCACTAATTTGGAGACAAGACCATGTTCTTAAGTTTTGTTTTTTTAAAGGAGGGAGCAGAGGCAACACCTGCCACACTCACCTGTAGAGTCCCTTCTAAACCCTGTACACAATGGCTATGATGTAGATTCAGGCGAAAGCCACTTTTCTGCTGGTTAGATGCAAGGTTCTATGACAACAGGTGACAATTAGAGATGAACTCTGGCGGGAAACAATGAGGGATAATCATAAGACAGACAAATCCCTCACCTGTGGAGTGTTGGTAGAGGAATGACTATTTGCTTGCTGCTGATGGATTTGTGCAAGCTGCTGTTTCTGCATGAGTGCCAGCTGCTGCTGATGTTGCTGGTATTGTTCGGCTGTAAATGCTGAACAAAATACAAAATGAGAAAACATTCTATCAAAAAAGTTATAAAAATTTTGAAATCCTAAAACAAAAAAATATTCCAACATCATACACAAAAAAGCCTTCGTGTATAAGATCAGAGTCCCTAAAAGGTTCATAATCCTGCTAAAGATCACCTCCAAACTAAATTTATCTCAGTTTTCTAAAGTTAGCAAGCACCCTGTCACATTTTACAAGAGTGACTCAAGTTAAAATAACTTCCTGACTTGACCCTAGGAAAGTGAAATGCTCATTTCTCAGGTTTCACACAATTATTTCTGTAAAGCGGTGACACTTTGCTAGACAGTGTAAAAGGTTAACACCAGCTTTTTTTTATACCCACAGGTTTGGATTTAAATTTTTAAGAGTTTAACAGCAATAAATTTGTTAATTAAAACCAGTTTCTACTTCATCCGCATTACATTTCCAATGCATCTGGATGACCCCTGACAGTTGTTACAGATATTCATCATTTTACATTCTTTCCAATTTTACTTATCACACAAATTCCCTCTACTATACGAAGGATACAAGGTTGTTGATTTTGCTGTGGTTTTTTTTTTTTTTTTTTTTTAAAGAATTCATCCTCTAAACACAACTTGAGGAAAGGAGGCTCCAAAAGTAAAGGTTAATTACCCAATTTTCCCCACCCAATTAACCCACCTGGAAAAAATCCAGTCAATAAGAACGGAGTTGTTTATGTTGATTTACTGTACAGAATGATGTCTGAGGAAAGACACTGTGTTATGCTACTTATGTTTGTCTATGGAGAGCTCAGTTCTAAAAAAAACAAACAAAAAAATTTTCATTTATTACCCCCCAAAAAGGGTGTGTGCAATTTTTAAAGGAAACCTTTCTTGCCAATTAAAAAAAAAAAGGAAGGAAAAAAAGCACATACAATCACAATACATCAGGCTTAAAGGCTTCTTTAAGAAGTCTGTAATGTTTGGGTAAGAGTTTAAAAACAAAAAAAAGTTATCATGCATTTATATCTAGAGATTGCAGGGAATCTGTATTTCGTGCAGATTTCCTGAATCCAAAGGCTATTATGTTTTCAAAATACGTTTTTACAAAAAATAAAAATAAAAATAAAAATAAAAAGTAAAAATAGCATAACTGCATTTTGATAAAGTTAGCCAAATATATTTCAGTCAAATTTGAAGTTCTTCAATGTAACTCATGAAGGATCTCTCTTCCCCAGGACCCAGCTCCAATCTAGCAAACATTAATAAGTTACTCTTAATTGGATATAAATTCTTTCATTCTTTTGATGGGATTAGAAAGTAACAGATAGGTATGTTATATCTCTGGCCATATGGCATATATGTATGTGACTTTTGTATTTAGTTGAATTACATCTGTATGGTTAAGGGAAAAACAATAGGGGGAAAAAGATCAGTTACTAGATGTTTCTATCGATTGTATCTTATATGACAAATCTGAATGATTTTCCTTCCCTAAACATTTTCTGTTTGAACTTGCTATAAGGAACATTTTTGATGTTGTTTTATCCCTTAATATTAGCAGATAAGTAATTCTCCCCACATGACTACTGCTATAGAGCTTTCTGAAATAGATTTTGAGAACTCAGTAAAGTATACAGAAAGACAAACAGTATAGAGTCTGGTGGTGTAAAGATTTAGGGTTATTTTTGTTTGCAACTAAAAGCACATACATATGCTTAGAATAAGGTATTCTAAATTCCTTATGGAAACATTTAAAGGAAATAAGGGATATACCTGAATTTCTTAATTATAACACAAATCTTTCTTCTTAGTAAATGACCACCCCATGGTCAATAATTTTACACTATAACTTTTTAAAGAAGACCACCCCATTACTTTTCTATAAAAGCTAATCAATTATGAGACCATGTTCAGTAATAATTACCTAGGATTTGTTTTTTAAAAGTGTGATAACACTATTTCTCAATGATACAGAAATGCAAGATGTAATAAATAAGAAGGCTAACGTTACGGAAGTAAATTTCAATATCATTTCTGTCCAAATTAAATATAGGAAATAAAAGTCTATTTTTCCATTCATTGCTTCATTTCAAAATCCTAATTTAGCAATATATACTTCTATCGAGTCCTGTGTGTTTTAACTGTTTAAAAAAGCCATATTCTACTAATGTAGATTTAGAAATAAAAGCACCACACATTTTTTATTAATAGTGACTATCACTATGATAGCCATGTTTACTTTCAATTGATACTGGAAATGTCAAAATTCGGTTTTAAATTCCAAATGTATATCTTCATATGAAGTGTTCTAGAACAGGGAAGCATCATAGACAACCTTGAAGCTTGTGTGGAATTGTAAGTAAAAGAGGCAGGCTAGGCTCATTAAAAACCTTACTGGAATGAATATAAACAATCACAAATTCTCTAAGAAGTCTCATGTCTAAATTATCTGTAAATACATTTAGAAAGGTAAGAAGTAGTATGGTTATAGGAAGATATGTTGTTTTTGTTTTTAAAGAATTTAATGAGCTTTAAATCTAAGCCTGAGGAAAAACTCAACATTAGATTGAGTTAGGTCAAGATATATGTTTATAGTAGAAATTGAAGGCTAGATATAAATGAAGAAATACTAACAAACACTAAAACCCCATTGAGGATCTATGCTTGCCTTGGTCTCTGCATGTAGATAAGCATTCCAAAAGAGGGAATATACAGTAAAGACCGTAAGTTTGCATGTGACAAATACCCTGAACTCACTACTTGATGATACTGGACTAAATGATCTCTAAGAGCCCTTCTAATTATAAAATTAGTGTTTTATGAGTACAAAAAAATTTTGGATCAAGGTTCCAGAACTTCAGCTCTACTTGTCCTGTGTGATCTACAGCCAATTTCTTCTTCTACTTCTCTGGACCACAATTTTCTCATTTTATAATGAGAGGGTGATACAAAATGATCCTAAGATCTCTTTCCAATTATAAATCTTAAGGATTTTCCTCCATAGTGAAACTCTGACAACAATGCTATTGAGAGCTGTCTAACTTAGTAGGGAAACGGTAGGTGTGCTATGCTGTACACAAAAATAAGAAAATGCTTTTAGGTATTTAAATTATGGACTCTCCAAACTTTGATCCCCAAAAAAGAACCTAGGAACCAAAGAAAACTGGTCTAAAGACACCAACTGTTACATTACTTATCAAATATGTGGATGTCAAGTTGGAAGAGAGAACATGAAAAAAAAATCCAATAAAGATATCTAGAAAGACAACCCAATTCTGAAAATAATTTTAATAGGTATAAATATATTCTGCTCTAAGTCAGATGACCTGTAGATAACTACACAATTTAGGAGGGATACTGACAGCTTATAGAATGGCTTATAAAGGGTTATTATTACAGGACTTAAAAAAAATACCAGGATTAGCTGAAAGAATTGAGGACCCTACACCTAGTGAAAATACTTTTAAGTAGGCATATGAGGAAACGATTCTTCTTTCAGTCCCTTCAAAAAGCAGGATTATCATTTGTAAATGGAATTAGCCATGTTCTATCTAGCTCAACAGGGCAGAATTAATATATCAATGGATAGAAATTTCAAGGAGGAAGAATTCAGCTAAATATAAGTCAAAATTTCTAACCATTAGGGTTGTTCAAAAGCAAAATGAATTGCCTTAAAAAGTAGCAAATTCCTTATCACTAGATATCTTCAAGTATAAAATGGATGAAAACTTGGAAATGTTATTGAGGGGATTCATGTTTCAAATAAGGAATTGGATTAATGATGTCTAAGAGCCCTTTTAATCCCAAGATTCTATGAAAAAGTTTACACATTTAAAAAGGAAAAAAGATCTTTTCAAGAAAAGTAAGACTTTTAGATAATTTATCAAAAGATCTTTAGCTTCTACTCAAGCTATGTTTAGAACATCTGGGGGAGTATGTTTGAATTTCTGTTTTACACAAAATTAGAAGTACATATTATAGATCAAAGAACCAAGATATAGAGTAATCTGTGTAAGTTGCAATGATGGCTACAAACCAATTAGACTTAATTTTAAAAATGATAACTATCAAGTCCTATACTGGGATTAAAAATAAAAAATACTGCACAAACAGAGAAGGGAGAATTAACATGATAGCACTTCATATGAAAAAGTAGAAGGAAAAGGAAAAATCATGATGGCTTTTTTCAAATATCTTAAGGATTGACTTTGAAAAGAGGCCAGACTATCCTCTGTTGCTTTAAATGAGCAAAACTAGTACTAATGGGAAGTTTCAAGGAAATTGACATAATTGAAGAATTACATAACCTTTCTAGCTTAGCTTTTCAATGAATTGCTAAACCACAGACTCCTCATCTTTAAGGGATATTACCAAAAACTAAAGCGTCTTTTTTTTTTAATTTAAATCTGCTTTGAAGTTAGATAACATATGATATCAGTTTTTTTTTTTTCCCCTACTCCAAGATTCAAAGATTCTACCTTTTTTGATCAAAACCATGATATGCTTGAAACTGGAACACTGTGCTGTCCTGGCTGCTATATCTCAAGACAAAGTAGACCTGTAGAGGAGTAACTAAAATAATGAAGAGATTCTAGATAAAGAAATAGCAATTGCTGTATTAAGTAGATATAAAAAATTATAGATATTAGGTGTGTAATGATAAAGCTTAGCAAAAAAAATCATCAATGTCTCATAATATTATGAAAGGTATGGGTAAGATGAACATAAGGCTATTAGAACTAGGGTATAAGGCTACTTAGAACAAATATGGGTAAGGACTAATTTATATTGTATCATTACTCAAGGAGGTAGTATCAAGTTGAAAATATAAATAGACTCTACTAAATTCATGGATGATAAACCACAAAGACAGGAAGGGAAAAAAGAATGACTTAGGAACACATCTCTTACATTTTGAAGTTTGAGATTAGGTTGGACAATTTTTCCTCTCACAAATAGTCATTATCATAGTCAGAGATATAATCTAGGGCTGCATGCACTAGAGCCTGATTCAGTATTCTTACCTTAAATGTTTATTTTAAAGAAGATTTTAGCTAATGTTACCAGACTGCTGTTATCTGTGGCAAATATATAAAACCCAGGCATTAAGAAGTACTTCTGAACCAGAATGCTTTTTTTTGAAGAGTTTGTAAATTAAAAACAAACAAACAAATAAAAAGAAGGTTTCTTTGAGGAAGTTAAATGATTTATCAAATGTTTTTAGCTTCTATTTATTTTAAAGTTCGAGTTTTTTCTGCTTTGGGGCCATATGATGACTGTAGCAGTCGGTGCTTTCCTGGAATTATTTTCCCCAATTAACATTTTGTTTTACAATATTTTATGCTATTATGATATCCTAAAGCAGAAACTTGGCCTGATGTTCAATCAGATATAAAATCTCAACAACACTATTTTTCTACAATGATTCAAATTGATCATGACTCACATGATAGCTAGCAAGCTCTTAGGTTGTTTGGATTATTCAGTTCTGTATTAATGGGTACCATTTAAAGTTTAAATTAATTTGGGCATAAATTTAATTGTTTTCTTATAGCAATGGATTGATCATTTGAGTATCACTGTGTTGAGTTGTCTATAATACCAGATAACCCTACCAAGTTCTTCCCTTTTTGACTACAGCACAACTATATCCTTTTCATATACAAGTCTAGACTACTATTGATATAAGTTTTTATTTGAAAGCTAGTTTAAAATATTACTAAAATTGGAAATGAACCAAATGTCATAAAACTAAGAAACAAAAGTTCAGTTCTCTAAAATGAAGAATTAAAGAAATGCATAATAATATTAAGCTGCGGTCAGAATCAAAAATGGCTATTACACATAAACTATTTTAAAGTAAAACTTTTTTCTCTGACCTGTTTGGCTTAATTTTGAAAAACTTATTTGTTCATATCCATAAATATAAGGACTTCAGCAATTCAGACTTGACTCATTCTAGCTACAAATTTTATTCACCCATGAAAACAACCAAAATGTTAGTCAAAGCATGAAGCTTAGAAAACATGTACCTAAAATGATGATGAAATCTCAATGACTAGGAATTTGAAGTTCTACAGAAAATCCATAATTTCTAAAAGTCTCTATTCTGTTACAAAAGTAGTTTCCCTCTATGTATTTTGATTTTTATATAAAATGCTACCTAAAAAAGATCAATATTGCTGGATGTGGTAACACCTGTAATTTTAGCTACTAGAGGAGGCTTGAGGCTGATGGGGCTGTTTGACTATGGAAGTTCTGAACTCCAGTAGACCTTAAACAATCTGCTATCTTCACTAAGTCTGGCACCAGTGTGGGAAGGAAGTCTTGGAATTAGGGGGCTACAATGTTCCTAAAAAGCAGTGAAGTAGTCCAAGTAGGAAATGGGGCAAATCAAAGCTTTTGAGATTTAGTCTCAAAAGACAGGATTTATTAATTTATTAACAACTGCCAAGTGGCAAACAAATACATGTGTGTATACACAAACATTAAAAATACAAAGACACACACACACACATACACACACACACTAATCTATTCAAAGTCCAAAAATTAACACTAATTTTCTATGTGTTTCTTAATAAAAATATTGCTTGTCACCTATGCCAGCAAGATATTAAAGTAAACATTATTAATATAGTGATATCTTCCTCTTTCCTCCTATATAATGTTTAATATTTGTTGTTTTATGGATGCTGAAAAATGTTATAATCTAGAAGACGACTTTGCTGGGGACTGCAGGCTAGATTTTGAATAATGATTACCTTTTTAAAAAAAATTCAAGGGGCAACTAGGTAGTGCAGTGGATAGAACACCAGCCCTGAAGTCAGGAGGACCTGAGTTCAAATCTGATCTCAGACACTTAACACTTCCTAGTTGTGTGACCTTGGGCAAGTCACTTAACCCCAACTGCCTCAGCAAAAAGCAAAAAAAAACAAACAAAAAAAAATTCAAGCTTATGATTTTACAGGTATAGTTATTTACCACATTGTTATTAGAAACTAATTTGAATCAGTACAAGATAACAAAGTCTACTGGATATTTACTTAAAGAAATCTACATGAAACTTTCAACTTAAGAGACTAATAATATTACTTATCTATGAGAACCTAACAACTAGTCTTCACCATTTTGGGATATAAAGTAAATAAAAAGCCTATTCCCAATTTTCTTTAATGTTAGTTAAAATTATGGCATCATATATACAGAGGAATAAAGATAGTAATACCTTGCTTATTAATCAGGTCACTTATCTGTCTCACCTATCCACAAAAACAGGAATTAATAAGGAAAAAAAAAAAAAGTTAAGTCAAAACGGACTTTAGCAAGTCTATGCCATTAAAAGTTCATGCATGTTGGCCACAAGAGAGACCTGACCTGATCTGAAAGTCAGCATTCTGACACTTATTTTATAATCTTATTTTACCTATAGTTCTAACAAGATTAGTCATCCAGCTTCTTGTCAGCACAGATTAGAAACAGCACAAATGGGATAAAATGAAGGTAGGGGGCAGCATACATGCAAATAAGGTAAAGAGACAACAGAAGTGATATTTCATAACAAGGGTCAGAAAAAAACTCAAAAAGCAGTTTGGGGTTCTTTAACATGGGGGTAAACAGCTAAAAACCCTGAGAGGTTTTCATACAAATGCAGTATGTTTATAATGATGACTGATCATGAAAAAATTAAATCATGTCCAGGATATTTAAGAAGACGCTGAGAGGGACAGGGGGAGAGAGAAAGAGTCTATAATATTTGAAATGCAAAAAGTTTTCACTGTGAAAGGTATAAAACTTCAGGCAACTAGAATATTTACTTTGAGGAACATTCATTCCTACATAAAGCCAGACAAATGGAGCATTTTTGTAGATTTGATACCCATGATACAGTTGCCTTAAATATGCTGGGAGCCCTAAGCAACTCCAAAAAAGAAAAACTTTATGCTTCATTAGTTAGGGCCAAGTACTGAAGATTTTACAGGTAGTCTTTTGATAACAGTAACCTAATACTAACCTTTAATATTTACCAGAAAAGCACAATAGAATTCTTCAGCAGATTATTTTTAGAAGACTAATGCTTACTTTGGCAGCATATGAAAACTTGTTTACACTGAATAGATATTACAGGGACACACTCATCCCAATTTCAATTCCTCAATCTTGATGAGAAAGACTTTCTTTCCCATGGTATACATGTTTTTTCGGTATGAAAACAGAATAATCGGGGAAAAAAAACTTTCTTAAAAAACCTTAGAAATATGAATACTCAGGAAAAATATTAGTCTGTTGTCCTATGAGAAACACACAAAAAAGGTAATCTACCCTACAGTTGTAACACATGCAAAATTGATATACTGATTAATTTTTAAACAACTGGTTCTATAGAAACATCAATGTTAAATTTTAATAAAACTACATATGTTAATAAACATTTACCAACAAATTGTAAATGAAATTGTTAGGTCAAGACAAATGATACAAATATTCCCTTTTTAGCAAAAATTCCCTTTTAAGACTTCAAATGCTGATCTAAATTATTACTTACTAGTTGACTGTTAAAATAGGTTCTTAATGGTATGTGACAGCGGCAAACTTTCCTTAGAAGTTCAAATTTCTTCATAGTAAAGATCATTAAAAACACTTGACTAGATTATTGGGGGACCTTGTAGAATATATTTATCTTGGGGTATTTGAAAATACAATAGATTTTAATGTTTCTGGGGAAGATTTAAATGTAATCCTGGAAACTGTGAGAGGGACGAGTTGATTCACTTTATAGCATCTTTCATTCTATATCTGAATTCATTTGTGGTGACAAATCTGTGGTAACTTTCCTTTTCAGTGAATTTCTGTATTCTTATTGTTTCAAATTATGAGAAAGTTTTAGACAGAATTTATGATTATACAGTTTATAAGGTGAAAAGTATTTACTGCAGACATTCTTTACTATGATGTATTAATCATAAGTTAGAAGTCACCTGAAATGAAGTATGGAAGTAACCTTTTGTTTAAAAGTGTTTCTTCATTCAAAAATTATAGTTACTCTTTTCCAAATTATTGTTTTTTTTCTGTCTTTTGGCTTACCTCAATAAAGGCAGCAATGAAAATCATCTGATCCCTGCCTATATAGTTAGACAAGGTGAAAGACTGAAGAATTACTCAAGTATAAAAAAGGAACAGCTTAGAGACCACAGTAGGGTGACTGTTGATATAAAATTGAAATAGTTTATTTATCTTATAGTTTATCAAGTGCATTCTAGAGAAGAATTTTTTTTACATATTTTTAATAAAATGACAAATTGCCTTTGTATATAAACTATACAAAATGTTTAAAAAAAAACAAAAAACAAAACTAGATCTCTCAAATGATTTTTCAGCGACTTAGAAAAAGTTAAAATTTACCTTGAACAGAGCCCACAAAAAATAAATAAAATTGCTGAGCATATTTTAAAAAGTGTCTATATTGAACTTTATATTTCAACAGAAACGTGTATTAAAATAAACATACCGAAGTGTGCTGAAGCACTGCTACTTTTACTTTGTGTGGAGGTACTGCAGGTCTGGGTCCCAGGTTGTGCTGTGCCTGTCCGATTTATACTCCTGTATAATTTCCTACAGGAGAGCTCATCATTGTCACTGTCATGTAGGGATGGTGTCCGAGGCCTAAAATGCCGCCATCTACATGATTTGATATTGACTAGTATCTGACTGAGGTCTTTAGAGAAAGATTTGTCCGAGGTATTTGTTTCTGAGGTATTGGCAAATTGATTGATTGGAGAGTGTTGTGGGGAGGAAAGCATTTCCAAATCCAGATGGCGAAACATACTGTCATAGTCTGAATGAGTTCTGTCCAGTAATACCCTAAAAAAAAAAAAAAAAAGCATAAAAATTTACTTGTCTATTTAATAGCCAAAGGGGGATAATTTTTTCTATTCTTATTAACTATCAAAAGGAACTATAATTCAGAAGTTAGCTTCAAAATATTATATGTAATTTTTTGTTGTAGCCTGGTACATGCCCTAACTTGCCCTACATCCTGTGTAAAAGAGAATTTTATTTTTCACTTATGAAATTTCAAACCCCAATTAATGCTAACATACATGTACTTATTAAAATTAATGAAACATACAACATGTGGATATATGTTTGATTATCTAGCTGAGAGAACTTACTCTCTCTATAGTACAATGTTTTTCAGGGATTTACTCTATGATCCATTTCAGAAATGTAAGTCATCTAAAAATATGTATGGTGTTTTCTTTCCTAAAACAAATATAATTTTTCACTGTATTTTGATTTTCATTTAAAAGCAACAGCACATTTCAAAACATATCCATCGTGTTTATCCAGGAAAGAAATCCACCAGATTCTTCTTGATGGGGTGGGGAAAGGGAAGCTGACTTAGGAAGGAGCAACGGGGCAAATAGTAGCAATGAGGCGGGAGACCCTGTGTCCTAGATGTCTTTTTTAAATTATCAATGTTCTAATTGACCGCAAAACTTTAAAAATATTTACACAACAAAATATTAAAAGAATTTTTTCTCTCATGGACATCATCAATCTATCAACAAATCTTTATGAAATACCTACTGTGGGCCAGGCACTATACAAAAACAAAAACGAAACTGTCTCTGTCCTTAAAGAATTTAAGTTTTTATCATTGGAAACACTGTATGCACATAAATAATAACACCTAACATTTGTAAAGCAACCACTATGTATCAAGCTCTGTGCTAATGCTTTACAATTACTACCTCATTTGCTCCTTACAACCACACTGGGAAAGTAGATGCTATTATTACCATCCCCCATTTTTATAGATAGGAAACTTGAGGCAAATAGGGGTAATTTGCCTAGAGTCACACAACTGCTAGGTGTCTGGGGCCAGATCTGACCTCACATCTTTCCAACTCTAGCCCAGTGGCCTATCTACTCTGCCATGTAGCTGCCACTAGGCAAAATGTATAAATATGCATTAAATGGGGGGCAGCATGGCTGTGGGAAGAGTTAGCAGCTAAATGAACAAGAAAAAACCTCCTGTGGAAGTCAACATTTAAATTGAGCTTTAAAGAAAACTAAGAAGCAGAGGTGAGGAAAGGTGGGAAGCAGGGGTTGTGAAAAGACATGGAGATGGCAGACAAGTGTCATGTGTGAACAATACAAAACTAGTCTGGGGGAATCACATAATGTGTGAATAAGAGTAAAGTCTAATAAAGCTAGAAAGGATATAATGCATTTGGATCTTGGGCTTACACCAGCCCCTGTGTTTAAGATACTTTTCTCATTATTTGCCTATTGAATGGGCTCTTTGTCTTTCTCCACAAATTAAAAAAAAATAATAATAATTTTTTTAAAAGTCTGTCTCCTGTTGTTATACACTAAGATAAATAAATCTTTAAAGTTTTGATAGACTTGCTTCCACTATAAACTGCAGACACAAAGGGATAAGAACTAAGTGGTAAATAAAAAAAATTTCAGCCAGTCAGTGATCAAACTGAATATAATACCCAGAAGCATGATGATTATCAAAAATTGCAATATTAGAAGTTACAAAATCTAAAATGGTCCTATACATATATTAATAACTAAATAACATCTTACCTTCCACCACGCCCAACCCGTCTTCGTGCAAATCCAATACACCTCTGGGGTATAGTGAGGGTAGTTAAGCAGTATCTATAGCGCACATCTCCTAATCCTCCATCTTTAGGACTAGTCCATGGCCAATTGCCAGTTTGGTCTAAGTGAGGCTAAAAGACAATTAATATAAATTAAGTATTTTATACTAATATTAACAAATTTAAATCAATAAGTGACAAAAGAAGTCTTCCACTTACAGCATAGTACTGACAGCCTGCTTTCCTACGGAAAGCGAAAGGGCCATCAGGATCATTCTCTTCCTCAGCTTCAGAAGAACCAGACAAAACCTTTGAACACATCAGATAGAGAGAGTTAAATCATGCATGATCACTACAGCACCACATTCTTCCTGGATGCTGATAACAAAGATGTCAAAACTTACCTGGGAGAGGGGGTCTTCATCTGAGCTGGGAAAGTCATACTGATTTAAATCTTTAGCATTAAAGACTGGCAGTGCAGCAGGGCTCGTCTGTTGGGGAGCAGCAGTGGCAGACGAGGCTAAGACTTTGGGCTTTTTCTCATATTTCCTTTTCGGCCTTATAAGATCCGTCTTTTCTTGCTACAATAAAATCACAAGTTAAGTAAACTCTTGAAGTTACATTTACCTGAGTTAGTTTTTCCTGAAAAGTCTATCAGAAAATGAAAGGGAAGCATTTTAAAGTTTTTCATCACAGAATGTAAGTCTGGCTCAATAAGGTGCGTTATGTGTAAGTTTGAAGAGTCTGGGCCGATACATCACACATATCAATTACATATCCACAAAATCCATAATACTCTCTATTCCATTTAGGTTATGAAGCTTTCCATCTAATAAAATGTATCACTACAGTAGTACAAACTAGGAGAGGACAAGAAAGAAACAAAAATAGTGTTTGCTTGCAAAGATGTCATCTACATAGTGAGAAAAGTAGTAAAACAGATTTAATAGCTACAAAGAAATTAAAGTGAAAATTTGAGTATTAAAGGAGAATCGGGTAGTTGTTTGATATTATATTTCTACAAGATCAGAATTCTGAACAAAATTTTGAAGCTATCAACTAATGCTGGTTGAATTGAATACCAAGAGAATGATAATATAAACATAAAACAGAAAGAAATAAGTTCTATAACTAGACAATATAATAGACCATAGATGATAATTCAACAAATAATCATGAAATATAGCCAAAACATAAATTTGGGGGAGGGAGGATTTTATAGACAGTGTTTCAGATAAAGATCTCACATCCCAACTTTATAATAAACTGTGGCAAAAATATAAGTCATTCCCTAATTGAAAAATGGTCAAAGAATATGAACAGGCAAATTTTCAATGAAAAAAAAAAAAGCAAAACTATATGCAGAAACATTAAAACTGTTCTAAATCATTACTGATTAGAGAAATGCAAATTACAACACTTTAAGATAATATCTCACACCTATCAGACTCACTAAACTGATACAAGGGGAAAATGACATATTGGAGGGGATGTGAGGAAAAAAGGAGACTAATACACTGTTGGGCAAACTGTGAACTGATCCAACCATTTTGAGGAGTAATCTGGGATTAGCCCAAAGGGTTACTAAACTGGAAACCCCTTGAGCCAAGCAATACCACTATTCCAAAGGTGATCAGAGAAAAAAGCAAAGAATCTATAGGTTCTGAAATATTTATTGTGTGTAGACTATTAAGTCTAGGTAGGGATATATAAAGTTGGGGTAAGTAGTTTCTGCATTTGAAGTTCACAGTCTAACAAGTGACAAACATAGATAATACAAAATAGTCAGTAGAGAGGTATGAAAAAAGGACTATGTGAGGTCCAAGAACAGACAAAAGTCATAACTAACTACTGAAAATCAGAGATTTCAGGAGTAGATGACATTTGAGTTAAACTTCAAAGGACTGGTAAGAATTTGCAAAGGAAAAGTATTTTGTGGACAGTATAACTTAACAAAAAATACTGAGTTAATCTGCTAAAGGGATTGCTAATATTAATTTGTAAAAGGCTTTGAATGCTAGGTTAAGTGTGAACTTTATTTAGTAAGCTATAGGAAAACATTTAAGTATCAGAGACAGAGAAACAACATGGATAAGAGATATAAAGAAAAGTATTTTTTGGAAACAACTTCAAAGATAGTGCAGACAGGGAAAGTAGTGCTGGGAAGATCTATTAAGAGGCTATTGCAACAAATCTAGTACACAGTTGTATTGTACAAGGATGATGGAAGTGGGAAGAGACAGATATGGATGCAAAAGACAGCAACAGAATTAACAAGGTTTAGGAACTAACTGGCTAAGAGAGGTGATTACGACAAAAAAATCAAAGATCACTCCCAAATTTTACATATATAAGTCTAGTTCACAATATTGGCAGAAACAGTCAAGACTAAGTTTAGGGAGGAAGAGTTAAGAAAGTGGACATTAGACATATTAAGCTTAAGTGTGAAGTATCAGAAGCAACTGGAAATATCTCTGAATGGTGAAAGAGAGAAGTCAGGGCTTTAGAGAAAGGAGTAATTTTTACAGTCACAATTGAGCCTGTGACCCTGAATGAGACTGCAAAGAAACAACTGTGTAGGGTCTTATTCTATGAAGTCTTATGTACATAATTTTAATTAACTGAGATGTAATTTTGTATGTTGTTAGCAATATCTTGGCATCAATTAGAAAGAATTGGAAGCAGAACATTTTCTACGGAGAGTTCATATTTCTGGAGTAGGGCATAGTGAGAGCCTTCAATCTAACAACAATAAGAGCTTAAAGATAAAAGATCAAGAACACATTATTACAATTATAAAATCATGGAAAACACAGATTAAATGAACATGAGTTTATTTTTTTAAATGCTAGAATACTAAAACTCAACTGAATATCTGAATGCATATTAAAAAATAAGATAGTGTGCAAAATCTTGGAAGGCAAGGTAGCATTTTGATTTTGTCTTAATATCCTCAATACTTGCTTCAATGCCTTGCTTATAATAGGTACTTAACAAATTGCTGAATTTGTTGAGTAAATCAATTGAATAATGCCTCTGTCCTCAAGAAGTTTACATTCTAGGAGGGATAAATGCAGACGTTTAGGCATACAGACAAATAAATTTGTAAGAACGAATAAAAATACACAGAATTACCTTATTAACTTTAAATTCCTTAACATCCATCGCTTCCTGATGTTTAAATTGATTACTATTACCAATAGGAATGATGGGGATGGCATAAGTAGGTTTCACTGGCTGTCTTTGTGCCATAACCTCAGACATGATCTCTCCATTGTAGTCGCCCAAATTATACCTGAAATGACCACAGAAAAGAAATATTTCTGAAGGTTATTTTATAAATATTTGGTAATCACTTCACATATGATTAGGAATAAAATTCCAAGGAATGGCTACATATCACAGACAACAAATTAGAACTGAAGAGAACTTCAGAAATCTTATCAACTATCATCCTTGTTTGGAGATAAACAAGCTTAATTAAATATTGGGTCCAGTGCTGTTTCCTATCATACCATGTTGTTATGATGTCATTTTAAAACTAAGTAAGAGTTAGCCAATAAACTGTTAATAAATTATTAGAATCACTTAAAGATTAAAAGCAACTCTTGATTATTCACTAGCTAATTACCTAGCCTGTGAATTTACTCAGTTCTTTTGCCTATTTTCCCTTCCTTCTTATTTGGCTGTTTTATAATTTAACAATATCTATTCTTCAAAAAAGGAAAGATATGAGAGGGAAGCAGAGATTCCAATCAATTAAACCTGCAAGTATAGTGAAAATATGATGGGAAGATTAAAACTGATACCTAAGGTTGAATTAAACACCATGGAATCTTTATATGCAATCATATCTTAAGCATAAGACTACAGGGAATAGAATGTATTTAATTTTCTTGAATTGGCCACTTTGGAAATATTCATGAATAGATCAACAAATATGTAATTGTACAAATTTAACATTTAAAGTGATAGTCAAATATATGGATACTAATTCATTAAGTATTCATAAAATGATACATTACCTTTTCTCCATAATTTCCAGTGTTAAATGTAATAGTTCCCTCTTACTTTTTTCTCTTCTTTTTATCATTTCTAGGATAGTAACAGCCCGACTCAAATCTCTACGCAATTTAAGCATTTTTTCATATGAAGCTTCATCATTTTTACGATTCTGTAAATATGAAACTAGTGTTAAGTTTTATTCAGCTACAAATGAGTTTATTCTTAAAAAAAAAAAAATCAACAAATTATTAGGGGTATACTTTAAAAAATACATATCGGAACTGCATAAATTTTTACATTTGTTAAATGTAAAAGGAAGTCTAATTACCAGGAAAACAATCTGATATGTAACTTAGGTATATTAAAGTGAAAAAATATATCCATAGTTGAGGGAAAAAACAATATTTTGCTTCAATTCTGTATAAAGTCATTTCTAAGTAGACTACAATAAAGATTAAACACAAAGTAAGAGCAAACACCGTAGTTTTACTTGCAATAATAGGTTATTTTGGGGGCAGCTAGGTGGTGCAGTGGATAGAGCACCAGCCCTGAATTCAGGAGGGCCCGAGTTCAAATCTGGTCTCAGACACTTAACTCTTCCTAGCTGTGTGACCCTGGGCAAGTCACTTAACCCAATTGCCTCAGCAAAAACAAACAAACAAATAAATAAATAAAATAACAGGTTATTTTCCCTCTTAACAAAGATGCTACCAAATTGACTTACTTTTCGAGTCTGCATTTTTTCAGTACGTCTTCTGAAAGCCACATAAGGATCATTTGTGCTGGAGCCATCCCTCTTCTCTTGTTTTACTGTTGGGATAAGAGACAGACCTCGGCAGTTTTTCCTCTTCCTAATCCAGTATTCATATACTTCTTTAATCAATTCATCATCTTCTTTCAGCAGCAGCTTGGCCTCCTGCAGACTGACTGGCTAAATGTAAAATCCACAGTGTCATTTTTACATGCGCATATATCTGTGCATATGCTGATTGTACTTACATTTTAAACTGAATCTGCAATAGAGCTGTACCTGTTGGCCGCTGCCTTTTTCAAGCCGGTCAATCATCTCTTCAAACTGCAAAGGAGAGATGTCCATTTTCTTCTTCAGCTTATTCACAAAGGCTTCATCTTCAGAATCCAAATCATAATCAGGCTGCTCAGCATCCAAACTAAAAGCTAATAGCATAATGACAATCTTACATGACCATTCATTTACTCTTTAAAACAACAGTAAAACTACATAGGTTTGTGGATAGAAATCCCAAGACTAAGATCTCACATATACTCTGTTTTGGGAGTCATATATTATAGCTACTTACTTATCTTGGATTTATATTACATCTTTAATAAACGCAAGACTAATGAAAGAAAAAGTCTGCAGACACGACCTTATTTATGAAAAATAATAAAAGGAACAGGTTTCACAAAGCAAATAAACATTGTTTTTACTATTTTACAGTCTTCTCCAACTCTTCAAGACCTCATGTGGGTTTTTTTACACAAGACACTACAGTAGTTTACCATTTCCTTCTCCATCTCATTTTATAGATGAGGAAACTTAAGTCAAACAGGATAAAGCAACTTGCCCAGGCTCACATAGCTGTAAGTGTCTGAAGTTAGATTCAAACTCAGGTCTTCCTGATTCCAAGCCCAGCTCTCTATTTAATGCACTATATAGCTGGCCTATGCAAATAAACTAGGAGTCTATTTTAAGAAATTTTCTTTCTTTTTTTTTTCCCCCCAAATAAAAGGGCTTCTGCTCAAGGTCATAAAAATGCATGCTTTAGAATATTTAGATATCCGATTATACTATCTCAAAGAAGAAAAAACAGGGCTGAAAAGAAATTAGTGCAAATTGAAGATCAATAAATATAAAAATCTTAAATGTAAGTCAGTGTGGAAAATGGACAGAGGGCTATCCAAACCTGAGTTATCTAGGGCAGTCATTTAATGTCACTGCCACAAACCATTCTCCACAACTGTCAACTGCACAGCAGGCATTAATCTCCACAGAGAGTTTTTCCTTGGAAGCTGCTCATTGTGCCAATGAGTTAGAAATTAGAATGTCTATATTCTTGTGATGATGGAAGCTAGAAGAAACTTTAGAGAGCTAGCGCAACCTGATTAAGAGAAAAAAGACCTAGAGAGGTTATATGACCTCCTTGGTTTAAAAATATAGCAATCACATAATTTATGTTAGTAAATTAGTAAACTGAATAAGTAAAAATTAAAATAATTTCCTTTTTATGGTTCCATCTTAGTTCCCCAGGCAGTGGTTTTTACTTATGCTGATCACACTCAGTATCTTATATATGAGGTTAGTAGGGGAAAAAAAAAAAAAAAACACATTGAAAAAACGATGACTTCTCATCTATTGGCTATATAACCTAGAAATTCAAATGGGCAGAAATTAGAAAGGCAATGTCCTGTTAGAACTCTTTTTATCCTTAATTATTACTAATTCATATTCTAGTTTGGTGAAAGCTTCTAGAAAATCTCTCATTTAAAGTATTTCCTTTGGGGGAAAAAATGCATTAATCATAGCATAGGCATCATTGTTATTTATATGCTGTTAATTTAAAAAACAAGTAGATTCTTTGGTTTAATCTCTGACTTGAACTCATCCTGCATCAACTGCCTATTAGATATTTGAATTTGGCTACACCCCAAAAGCATGTCAAATTCCAGATGTTCAAACTAGAATATTATCTTTACCACAGAAAAAACCTTCATGTTGGAGGGAATGTGAGAAAAACTGGGACACTAAGGTATTGTTGGTGAAGTTGTGAAATGATCCAATCATTCTAGAGGGCAATTTGGAACTATGCCCAAAGGACAATTAAACTGTGCATATCCCTTTGATCCAGCAATGTCCCAAAGAGATATAGACTTGCACCCCAAAGAGATCATTAAAAAGGGAAAAGAAACCATATGTGCAAAAATGTTTGTGGCAGCCCTTTTTGTAGTGGCAAGGAACTAGAAACTGAATAGAGCCCACTAGATGAAAAATGGCTTGATAAGTTATGGTGTAAGAAGGTAATAGAAGATTATTATTCTATAAGAAATGGTATGTGTAACATATATTGAATTGCTTGCCATCTAGGGCAGGGGATGGGGGGAGGAGAAGAAAATCTGAAACACAAGGCTATGCAAGGGTCAATGTTGTCAAATTATCCAGGCATATGTTTTGAAAATTTAAAAAAAAAAGAAAGAAAAAAGAAATGATGAAGATGATTTCAGAAAAACCTGCAGGGACTTACTTACACAAACTGATGTTAAATGAACTAAGCAGAACCAAGAGAATACTGTCCACATTAACATTTGATCTGATTTTGTTTTGGTGCAGCATGACAAATATGAAAATACATTTAGAAGAAATGAACATGCTTAAACCTGTATCAGATTGCTAGCTGTCTTGGGAAAGGGGGGAAGGGGAAAGAGAGGGAGAAAAATTTATAACTCAAGGTTTTGTGAAGGTGAATGTTAAAATCTACCTTTGCATTTATTTGGAAAAATAAAATACTACTTTAAAAAATCCTCATGCTTTTTCAAAAGTTCCAAAAATTTCTGTTAAAGATAAAGGCAGCCTTTTTTTGTCTAGATACTTTGGAGTCATTCTCCATTTCTCAACCCTCATATCTAATCAGTAGACAATTCTTTTGAAGTCTACCACCTTCCCCCCAATACCTTTTGCATCCATTTCTTTCTCTTTTCACTACTTTTTTTTTCCCAAGCCCCTGTTGTCTCTTACCTGAACTATGTAATTGATCACTCTGCCTCAAGTTTCTCTCCTTCCAATTCATCTTCCACTCATCTCAAGTGAAATGTTCTCCCAAAGAGAATCAGACCAAATCACAACTCCCTTGCACAAACTCTACTGGTTCTTTATTATTGCTAGGAATAATACAAACTATTCTCTTTGGTCTTAAAGTCACACACAATCTGGTTCCCATTTATCTCTCCAATCTTATTCATCAATCCCCTTAACATACTCTATGATCAAAATTAACTTTCCTGTTGTTTCTCATGCATAAAACTTTATCTACATCTGTATATATGCACAATCTTAAAGCTCTAGCAAGTCTTCCTTTCTCACTTTTGCTTCTTGGAATCTGTAATTTTTCTCAAAAGTTCATCAAGCATAATTCTTCAACATAAGAGCTTTTTTGATCCTCCAATTGATTCTTATAGAGATTCTTCTATATCTTTCTCATAATCTGCTATTCTACTCTCCATGGGAATTATATTTCTCACACATAGATCTATACTTGAAGTATATTTATATGTGTACATGTCTCCTTGCATTTATATGAAAGCTTCTTGAGAGCAGAGACTGGTGCTTTGTGAATGGCCAAGATTTCATGTGATACCCTTCCATTTCAAAAGGAAAGTCTTAAAAACAAAAAACCCCCACTAACAAACCAAACTCATTCTCAAATAATTACCCACAAAGATCATCAATCAAATCTCATTCCATTTTGGGGGAAAATGTGACTATTTTTATGCATCTTGTCAAAAAACAACCTTAGCTATTTATTTTAAAGCAAAATGTCTCATAAACATATTTAAACTTTTATAGTAAAACTTTGTAGGTTCAAATATATTTAAAAAAATTTTTTTAAATTATTGGATCTGATACTTTCTTTGAAAATCCAATAACCAATGGTTTCCATTTTAAGTTATTGCCAGAACTAAAGGCCAATTCTGGGCATAGGTGAAAGATTATTTTGCCAGTCTCAGAAATCAGGCTAGACTGAAAAAAGGAGGGGAGAGGAAAAAGTCAGGAGGAAAGACTGAATTATTTATTTTATTTATGATTTAGAGGAATAATTCTTTAAAACAAACAAACAAAAAAACTTCAATAGCATTTACTAGCATATTTCTTTCATGGGCACCATCCCTATACATTTTTTCAGAGGAAAAAGCAACAAGAATATTTTCCTTGAATACAAACAATCTTCACTTCTTCTTCTTGATAAAAAGAGGCACTAAGGCTGCCAGAAAAGATTTCTTTCTGGATTTAACCATCAGGTTCAAATTGGACACAAGCCAACAAAGGGTTAGCAAAACAAAAGGAAAAAAAAAAAAATCCAAAACTGTGAGGCTGAGAAATACCAGCAGAAGCAATTTGTTGGAGAAAACAGATCAAGACTGTGCCCAAAAGGGCTTGCCTTGACAAAAAGGACCACCTTTTCATGAGATAAGGTTCTATAAAAAAGAGAGTAAGGTTATCTGAGAGATTTGGAGGGACCAGAAAAGGAGAAGAAAAGAAACTGTCAGACAATGGCTTTTTTTTTTTCCCAGTGAGTTATAAGGTTCTTATCTGAAGGGATAGAGTCAAAGGATAGAGTAGGAAGCCTAAATGAAGGATAAAAAGCACAAAGAAATTTAGAACAAGCTGTGGGGAGTGGAATACAAAAACATTAGTAAGACATAAAAGGATTCTCTTTTTTGAGAGCCCAGCTGATAACATTTAATCTATATCTGTTAGGAATATCAGTTTTGGTGAAGGCAGGAACAAGGTGGGAGTAATCTAAAGCTGAAGTCTGGGAAGACATGACTAATGACAGGACCAGAAGGTAAAGGATTAACTGAACTTGAAGATGAAAATATCACCACAAGGTGGAAACAGGGAAAGTAGTGTAACTAACGTAAGGATGATGGCTTGGGAAAAAATAAAGGGATGGGGATGATGAAGGGCAGGTAGGGGATGCAGTAGCTAAAGTACTGGGCCTGGAAATCTGGAAGACTCCTCTTTAAATCAGTCCTTAGACAATAACTGTGTGATCCTGGCAAGCACCTAAGCTGTTTACCTCAGTTTTCTCATCTGTAATATGAGCTGGCAAAGCACATAGCAAACCACTTCCAGTATCTTTCTCAAGAAAACCCTGAATGGGGTCATGAAAAGTCAGACATGACTGAACAACAAAAAGAGGTGGAAAAAAGAGGAAAGACAGAATGGCACAAAATTATGATCAAATAAAAGAAATTTTGGAGCTCATAAACATGAAACTGAGACATTTGTAAGTGAAGGCAAGATCTCCAGTACCTGTATACAAAGATCTGTAAACCATAATTTGACAAGTGATATACAAGTAGTACAAGCAGAGCATGAAAACACCAGAGCTGGGCCTTAATAAGGATAGAAGACAAAAGCAAAGACTGGTGGGGAGGAAATTCCAAGCAGAGGGAATATGAATAGCTATGAGCAAAAAGTTAAGAGAGGTTTTGTGGAATAATGAATAAAGCACTGGCCTTATAGTCAGGAACACTTGGGTTCAAGTACTGCCATCTGCAATAATGACTGTAAAATCCTGGACTATAAGATCAACTAACCTATCTTCTAAGCAACTAAGATCCGAAGTTTCAGAGAATTGATGATATAGACTAGTATAGAATTCCCTTTATCAGTGAAATCTAAGATTCAGTCTTAATCCTTCTAAGATTTTACAAAAAGTGTTTTATATACTTTGTCTCATTTTATCTTTCCAACAGTCCTATGATGTAGTAAGCACAAGTATTATTATACACCTTTTATACAATAGAAAAAAAAATCTATTATTATCTTACTGGGAAAATAAAAAAAAAATCAAATAATTTTTCTGTCTGTGAGACAGAATTAAAATCCAGCTCTCCCTACTCACATAAGCCTACTACTTCTCCCATTACATTGCACTGCCTTTCCATTGAAGAGTTGGATCTCGTTTGAAAACTATACCATAAAAAGATTTAATCATCTGATTATGGGCATAGAGTGATTAAAGGTTGGAAAGACTACTGCAATAGTCCACGTGAGAGACTAAAATAACAGGAAAAATTTTTTTGTAGCAAACATTTTTCCAACTTAAAAAAAAAAACAAAAAACAAAACAAAACACCCATGAGAATAGTTACCAGATAACATGTATTCAGCAGCTCTTCCATTAGCATTTCACACTAATATAAACAACTTTCCAAAAGCAAGGTTCCCCCAAACATGTTTGTTCTCAACATTATTGTTTAGGTATTTCAAGTTTCTGAAGAAATGGTCAGACTAACTAGAGACAGTATAACTCCAAATTAAATCACCATAGGAAATTATTCAGTATCAAACGTGAAAATAGCTAAAGGCTTATTTATTTCATATGCTAGGAATTATTCATCAGATTTTTTTTGGGGGGGGGTTAGATTTCTTTAGTATAAACTCAGATCATGAAATATGGCTTTTTATATTCCATTAATTTGATTTATTATTCACAAGACAAATTCTGATTAACTACCAAGCAGCCTAAATCCATGATTAACCAGAAATTCAATGTAATTAACATTTCTTTCATTAAAACCATTGTAAGTCACCATTGTTAATAAGCATCCTTTTCAATGTGAGAAAATGGCTTTAGAAAACTCAAAAGTAATTGTGTGTTAATTTTGGTATTTATTTCAAACATAGTTGTAGAAATAATCATCAATAAAACCACTTTTACACAGGAAAAAAATTCCCAATAATCTAAGAATCAAAATTCTCCTCCTAATTATTAGTTCAATATCAGAAGTGAAAAAAGCATTAAAAACAACAAAAACAAAACAGCCAACAAAATGTTTTACAAAAAAGGTTTTAGAAACTGAAAACAGAATAATAACTTACGCTGTATGTGAATTAGCTGCTTTGGCATCTTAAATTCCCCAGGATATATAGATTCATAGTAAGCAATATTACTCTCTGCCTCTGGGACGGGAATAACCATATTATCCCTCTTCTCGCCATATACCTGCTGTGCTGAAATAGCCCGCTGGAGATGATGTTCCTAAAAACAAAGGTGAAAAAACAGAAAAGCAAATTATATTTAAACAGGTCATACCAGAAGTCTGATATTCTGCTAGTTGTTTTAAACAGAACTAGAATGCTATAGTCAGACCAAAATGTTATACCATAGAAAAATTATTTCAAAACCTAACAGCCAACTTTTGAAAAGCTATTAGGATTATCCACTTTGCAATTCTCATGGATTAGTACATAGGGAAGATGACTTGCTTATGAAGCTTGAAAATACCTAAAATTTGTCAAGGTTTGATGCCTGCACACCCTTTACTATAGATTCCTGTTGCTAACATTACTTGGCACTGGATTTTATTTATCTTTCTAATCCATCCTACTTTAACAGAGAAATCTTTAAGAATCACTCTACTTTCCTTATGCGAGATAATGTTTAGAAAAAGGGGAAAAGAAGAAAGGAGGTGGGCACTTAAACAGAGCAATGAAAAAAGCGAATTCTAAGTAGAGGGAGAATAAGTACTGCATTCTACCAATAAAGTAGGAGCAAAAAATAAGACCAGCATAAGAGTGATGAGAAGCAGTTATGCATATATCAGTTTTTATATAAGAAGGGACAGCTTTGAATTGTGAATCAGACAATTCCAAAACCGAAACAAATACAAGACTATTCTTCGAGAATAGGAAGAGAATTCTCATCTCCCCCCTCACCCCTCCTTTTGATCTGATTTTTCTTCCACAGCATGATAAATGTGGAAATATCTTTAGAAGAACTGCACAGGTTTAACCTATATTGGATTACTTACTGTCTAGGGAGAGGGTGGAAGGGAGGGAGAAAAATTTGGAACACAAGGTTCTGCAAGGATGAATGTTAAAAACTATCTTTGAAAAATAAAAAGCTATTATTATTTTTAAAACTAGGAAGAGAAGAGAAAATGTATTCATTAGGTACAGATTCCAACCATGTAGCTGGATCATCTGTGTGCTTCATTCAAAATCTATCTAACTCATTCTATGAAAGATCATACAACCTAAATCATTGCTGAAGTTTGGGAAAACTAGGCATACTAATAAGATATTAACTGCAAGTTGCTTAATTTAATTCTAATTAAGATGAAAATGGAGTTTATCTATAAGCATTCATTTGCTGTAATAATACCCAATATTTTGTGTGAACTTAATTTTTTAAAAAAAGATTAATTTTCAGCAAATATATCTCAAAATTAAAGAAGCTAACTTTTGTTAAATTAGCAATTAATTACTACATAAAATACCATGATTACAATTATTAGAGTTAATAATATGCAGCATTTATGCAGTTGGACATTGTGTCTCCTAGAGAGAAGTGGCACAGGGAGTCAGAAGTTGTTCAGTCACTCTCAGTTATGTCTAACCCTTCACCATCCCATTTTGGGTTTTCTTGGCAGAGACCCTAGAGTGGTTTGTCATTTCCTTCTCTGGCTCATTTTATAAATGAAGAAACTGAGACAAACTGGATTAAGTAATTTGCCCAGGATCAAATTGCTAGTTAAGTGTCTGAAACCAGACATTCCTGATTCGAGGCCTGGCACTCTATCTTAACTGTGCCACTGACCTAAAATCCCATCTCTGCTAAATACTGGCTGTGAAACCTTGCCAACTGGTGTCAAAATAAACTAGAAACAGAATCCCACTAAACAATAAATAAGGGTCACATAATGATTTGGTTTTATAACATAATACTATCTACCTATTTTTATTTTATTAGACTTCCCAGTTATAGTTTACTCTGGTTTAGCCTCCTTTGGAGCCCTATATGTTGGCACTTCTACCCTAGGCAATTATCTAAGATTAAAAATTGTAGAGAACGTGCCTCCCTGTACTGGTAAAGGGAGTATCCTTATCAAGGAATGTTCTATACTATTGAACTCACAGGTCCAGTCCCCATCTCTAATATCACGTTAACAACAAAGGAAATTTCACTTGTATTACAAAGACAAAATAATTTAAATGACTTCCAAACATTCCAGTTAAATTCAAATAAATCACAATTTACCAGGTTGAAAAATAAAAAAAAAAAAGACTAACATTAATCATAATTGTATAAAATACAGCCTAAATAGGATATTACTATTTCTTCAAGGAGGGCTATATTAGCAAGGATTATAAAAGACACAGGAAAAAGTTATACTTCTTTTACAAGTCTAACTTTGAAAGGTCACATGCACTAAACTAATAAGCTCCTTTGCTATACTTTAAACATAGCCTTTTTTTCTTTTTATTTCCTTTCCACTTTCCCTTTGATACCAATTTTTTCTTATTGTCTTCAAGTCCTGTCCTATTGATCATTCTTCCTCTTTAAATCACACTGCAGATGGCATTATGTGCAGAGGCAAGTCAGGAGGACTTGAGTTAAAAACTAGCCTCAAACTCTAGCTACATCAATGCTAGCTATTATTACTAGAAGAATCATTTATTTTTAAAATTTCTTCCCTTCCATCTAAACATTTCCTTTTCTTCCAAACCCTTATGCTTAGCTACCTTCTCCATCTTCTACTCATCACCTAATTTCCTTTTATCCAGTTTTTGTTCATTTCATCACTGTCTTAAATGCAATATTTTCTTTGATATGTATTTATGATACTCATTTCTTCTCAATTCAACAAACCTTATGTATCATGCATGTGTTAAGCCCTGTGCAGCCCAAGATAGAAATATGGGTTTATAATTTAAGTGCTTGTAATTTAACATGAGAATATATGTACATAACATGAGTAAAATATAGGTAGAATATAATTTAAAGGCATAGATGAAATCCAATATTCTCTAAGAAAACTTGGAAAAAAGGGAGATATCTTTCAAGTGGCAGGAGGGGGGCAGGAATAAAGACTCAAGAAAGGCTTCACAGAGTAAGTAGCACATGAACTAGATATGAAAGAACAGATACTAAAAGGAATCAAAATGCAGACATGAGGAGGTTTAGTAAATACTCAAAGACAAAAGCAAATGGAACAGCTAATACTTGTTTTGTATGGAATGTAAAGTGCATAAAGGAGAAGTTAGAATGAAACAAGGCTTGAAAGATTTAAAAAGGAGTCTGCGGTGGATCTTTTAAATACCAGGCTAGGGAATATTTTGTAGGCAACAAAATAGGCTATTAAAGATAAATGAATGAAAACAAAGATAAATGAATGAAAATACAATCATTAAAACAATTACTTTGTGTCAATATACTAAACAATGGGACACAGAGAAAAGATGACAAACCATCTCAAGAAGCCTCCACTTCAATAGAAGACAATACACACAGGCTTCAGAGTTCTGCCACAGGCTGGCTAGAAAAGCCTGAAGGTCTTAGGGATATAGCAGCAGTTCAGAGGAGAAACCTAAGAATCCTTAGGAGCAGAAAGATTAACATTCCATTTAAATCTGAGCATCAAAAAGTATTATTTAGGCAGCTAGAGGTATAAAGAAGAGACTGAAGCAGCAAGATTGTAAGCACTGCTGAGAAGTGAAGTGTGCCTCAAGAAGAATGATAGCTATTGTGAACAAAAAGCAGGAGACAGGTGAAAGGCCCACCCCCACTATGAAAACAGAACTGGGAAATGTCACAAAATAAACAAAAAATACCACAAAACAATGCTAACATGTGGTTTTCTAAGTCAATATACAGTTTAATAGCTCTTTCTATCCTAGTTCAACACCAAAAGCTTAGAGTTAAATTACCCATGCTTTGGCAATTGATTTTAGGTGGAAAATGAGGAAGAATGAAGAATGATAATGAATTTTAGGGCCTATATGACCATAGGATAGGGATGCTATCAACAGAAGTAGTTAAATTTAAATCTGAGGCTGAAATGAAGGAAGAGATAGTAGGTAGAATTTGAATTGTTGAGAAGTCAGACAACTCAAGGCAGATGACAACATTGTTAGCAAATACAAGTCAAGAAAGTTAAGTGAGGATAAAATTTGGGGTTTAAGAAAAAATTGGTCTGGATCACCTGCTGTAGGGCTCCAAGAATCTCAAGAGAGGGAAAAGACTTCAGAAGACAAATAGTTAAACACGTCCCTGAAGAATCCTTTACTATATCCCTAACAAGTGATCATCTAACACAGCCTTTACTTGAAGATCTCCAAGGTACATCATGTCCCACACAACAGTACATTCCACTTTTGGATGGTGCCAATTGTCAGAAAACTTATTTATTTATTTTTCTGCATTAAGCCTGAATCTGTTCTAATACAATTTCCTCTTAGTCTTAATATTTCTTCTTTCCTTTGGGGGCAATGTGTATCAATTTACCAGTCTGTTCCTCTTCTGCTTGATAACTCTTCAAGTATCTGGAGACAGAGATCACACGCTGGGTCATCTCTTCTCAAGGCTAAGCATCTCCATGTCCTACTGCTGATTTCCTATGGCATGAGGTCACAGTTCCTTCATGATCTTCTATGCGCTCCAGCCTGTCAATATCCTTCTTAAAACTTGGCATGATGGGAATCTATCACAAATAAAATTTTAATATGGAGTAGAGCCATCAGGGCCCAGTTGGAGCCAGATAAGATAGACAGCATGAATCTCTTAGAGGACCCAGGTAGCATGTTTTCATGAATTCCTCTAGTAGAGCTTAGTCAAAGGTGGATGGTGGAAGTGATCCAGACTGAGAATTATTAGGGCTGGATAAAGGACAGAGGAATAAGAAACTTAAATCTAGAGAAGAAAGCCTTGTTGTAATGGCTAACTACAAAAGTATAATCAAAACAAGGGGAAGTTGGAAGAATATGGAAGCTGTGACCAACCCCAATGACACCAAGCTGGCACAAATGCTGGATTTCGGCGAGGCAGAGCTATGCCAAGTCATCAGCCTTGCTCTCTCTTCCAATCGTGGAGTCTGAGCCAGCTGTCTGGTGGTGAGGCCTGGATACCATGGGAACCTGCAGCCTTTTGAAGCCAAGGTCTGGCAAACTGGGCCAGCTGGTCTCTACTCTTCCCTCACCTGTATCCACTGAGTAGGCTTCTGGGGCCCCCTGCCAGGCTTGCCTTAGGTCTTGCCTCTGATGACTCCAGTGATTCTGGAGAGAGCAAGGGCAATGAATCCATCTCCTTTAAATCCATTGCCCCCCCCTCCCCAAGCCAAGTCATCACCCTGCTGTTGTCACCAGTCTCCTTTGAGAAGGAAGGATGAACTGCCACCAGAAGCCACAAAGAAAAGAGGGTCAGAGGAAGGCTGGAGGGAAAGAGAAGATTAGCGTTGTGGGAATTTCTAGCAACACTAGGGTATAGGGTGACTTCTCTAAGGCTGGCTGCAGTAGAGAGAAAGCTCTATGTCATGAGACTTGAGGAGGGTGGGGCCATTTTAAACTGTGGGTCATGACCTCATGTAGGGTCACTTAGCTAAATTCGGGGATTATGAAATTATGATTTATCAATAAATGTTTGATTCATATACTTATTTTATGTACTTATATAAACCATATAAAATTTATCAGGCAAAAAAGGGTCATAAGTAGAAAGAGTTTAAGAAGCCCTGACATACAAATATTGAAGTCTCCAAAAATAAGGTGGGTGTTGGGGTGAAACAAGACTAAACGTCAAATGCTTAAGACATTGAGGAAGACAGGACAATGTCCTAGGGGTTGGTAGATGGTCAAAATAAGGTGTAGACAGGTGACAGATGGCACAAATTTCAAAGTGCAGCTGGTTTTTGAGTGAAAAATATTCATGGGCTAAACATGAATACCCTTTCTAGAGCCCTATGGGTAGTGTATGCATGAATGAATAAAGCATTTATTAAGCACTTAGTATATGCAAAGCCCTGTGCAAAGGAGCTGAAAACACAAATAGAAAAGACCATTCCTCCTCTTAAGGAGTTCATGTTCTAATGGGAAAATAGCATTTATGGAAGATGTCAGCTGCAAATCTCATGATCCCTAGGTTGCAGTGGAAAAGCAAATTTTTATGCTTCTTCATTATCACTGAAAAAATTGAACCAGTTTCTGGTATTGCTTTTGGTGGCAAGAACTTCCCTTTTTTAGATCATCATTAGCTACGAGCCACGGTATGGGCAGGAGCAGCTACCAGGCTGTATCTTCACAGGGGTTGCTTCCCTGGGTGATGGCTGAGATACTGGGTAAGGTGGGAAGTAAGGCTGGTCCCACAATTCATGGTCCTGGGCCATCGTCTTAACATCTAAGGAGAAATAGTGGTCAAGGTGGCTGATGTACATGACATATGCTGACTTCTGCCCTTAATCTTGGGCTACCCTGGAGCTCCCGACACACCAGCCTGCTGGTTCTATGGGTAGCAGCTGGTGGGGATGGCTGGGAGGGTTGGGCTAGAAACACAATTAGTGCCACTCTAGGTTCTTTGTGCCTATCATGAGAAATAGTGGACAGTATTGGAGATGAAGGCAAGAGATGCAGTAAAGACCAGATTTCAATCAGGGTGATGACTAAAAGGCATACAAAGGTAATTTGTTAACAATAGATGGGGGAAAGGAAGGGATCTACTTCCCCTCCCCCTTTTTTGGGGGAGCTCAGTAGAAGGGGAAATTAAAGGAAAAAATATATATAAGCTGAGGCAGATATAGACAACAGTATGAAGGTAGACTGGAAAAGGGGTTTTCAGATGATGTCAGATGATGAATGACAGGAATTATGATAGTATTTATTAGAGACTAACAAGGGCTAATATTAAATACTGTGGAGGAAAAAAAAAATCAGTCCCAAAGTTCTAATGATAGTGGTAAATTGGAATCTTCTTATATGTAAAATGTGCAGAATATAGTGTGAGGCATGTTCACTCTGGACTGAACTATAAGCCCCTGAATATTACAGAGAAGAGTTAGGGTAAGAGATGGTTAGGAAAAGGAACAGATGTGGATAGCTGAGTAGAAAACCTGTCTTTCAACATTAATTCCAGAGGATTTATGATTATATATGCTACCCAGATCCTAAGAATGGGGAAATTGACTCGTGTCAGAATGATGGCCATAAATTTTTTTGGACACAGCCAATGTGAGAATTTTTTTTTCTCTTTATTTTCTCAACTAAGAAATAAAGAGTGGGGGAGAGGGGAGAGAATGGGGAATAATAAGGTAGGGACAGGCAGAGAATGGAGTTGCCAAAAAGATAAAAGAAAAGATCAAACATGTTTTTGTAGAAGGAAAGCAAAAAAGAACAAAAGTTAAATTAGTATGTCAAATTTATTAAATACTTGAAAAATCCCTCTTCTGTTGTATTTATAAAGTGCTCGTTTAATTGATGTTTTTGTTATGTTCAATATCTCTCTTTTTTTTAATTTTAAAAAGATTTAAAAGTTCCTAACTCCCAAGTAACAAAAGCATTTTCAAGATGGCATGCATTTTGAAAAGAGATACTGAGAAGAGAAAGGGAAAGCCTTTATAAAAAAAAAAAAAAAAAAAAAGGAGGCCATCATGACAAAATGACAGGTAAGAGGGTTTACAGAAGATGCCCAGTCTTTGATATAGTAGTCAAGAGTTGTAGAGAAGATAAATAGGTTAATATTTCTGAGGAATAAAGCTTTCATCCATTCACTCTTTCCTCCTCAATCTATGTGCTTTGTGGCCTGGGACCTTAACTGTTCATGCAAATATCTAGGCCAATTTACACCAGCAGCTTCTTGAGGTGGTAGTAGTGGTATGATTTATGGGAGGTTGCTGCCCATTTCCACAAAAAAAGGGGTATATAAAGACTTGACACCACCTCTGAAGAGGTTGTCAATCCTTGAATTAAAAGCCTTCCTTCATTATAATTATGGCTCAAATATTCTAAACAACTAAGATCATTGATTTAACAATTATGCTTTAATTGAATTCAATTTATTTTACGATCAAGGTATTTTTAGGCCTGTTACATGGACCACATGTTAAATGGACCTTTATTCTCAGTTAAAATAGCCAATTCACTAAAGCTTCCTCTTCCACATATCAAAAACTAAGGACTTGTGTTCAAGGCCCCATGGAATAGATAGAAAAAAATCAGGTAAACATAGATCTTGTTTTCAACAGGCTTGTTATCCTGGTTTTGTTATCTATGCCAAAAAATACCCAAATGGGATCTTAAAGAAATGGATACAATTTAATTGACCAACAACAACAACAAAGCTATGTGACTTTGAGGCAGTATCTTAATCTCTCAAATGTTGTAGGACTTCAGAAACAATAAAGATTACTATGGGCTCACCTAATCGGGGAAGGTTTCTTAAATGAAGGATGTCTTAATCTGGGCTTTCCAGAGATTGGGGACTGTTTCATTTCTTTTTGTGTTCCTAGCACTAAACATTTCTTGGAAGGAAACATTTTTTTCTTTTGTTATTTATGTTTTGATGCTCTTTTAGGAAAGTATCAGATATGGATTTATCTTATAAACCTACTTATGAATACTTTGTATCTGTTCATTTTAAGTACAGCCCAGGCAAGCCATAAAAACAGAGCTGAGCAAAATATACATGGAAGACACCAAGGAACAAGGTCTAAATGACTTGAGATTTTATGTTAGGTGAGGTAAGACTGACCGACAAGTTGGAACCCAATAAACAAGAGTAAAATACCAAGCTGAGGAATTTGAACTTAACTGAGGTTAAATAAGGGAACTCTTGTTTTAAAAAATTAAATCTGCAAATGATATGAGAAAGCACAGAGTCATAAGGTAATAATGAAGCTTCTCATAAAAAAGAAATCCCAAAAAAGATAGAGCCAATGAATACCTTTTGAGGGGTAAGAGAGGAAGAAATGATCAGCTCACCTGTCTCTTTTATATACTTCTGTTTATAATGGATCACCACTCCAGAGTTTAAAGATATTTCAGAAACCCTGTAGTTCAATCCTCTCTTTGTACAAATGAGGAAACTGAGGCTGACAGTTTAAGCAGCTTGCCCAACGTCACAAAGAGTTAGCAGCAAAGCTGAGTTTTGATCCCAGGGCCAAGGCTCTTCTCATAACACTAAGTTGCCTAAATGTTATATCCCTCAGTAGACTATAAAGCTACTGGTGGGCAAGAGTTGGTTATTTTTTTTATCCTTTGTATCCTCAGCAATTAGAACAATACCATGGCAGGTATTTAACAAATATGTTTTCATCTGAAGCATTTGACTTTGAAATACTTTGAAGTGAGCAGCACCTGGAAATAAAGAATATGATCTGAGGGTTAGCCTTGTAGAGATAATAACTGGAAGCAATGGAAGACAGGAAGAGCAGATCACCAAGGACAGTGTCTTTGGTACTAGATACCACAGTTAAAGGATGAGAAAAAGAAAAAAAGATTTCATGAATCAGAGTCAGAGACTGGGAAATTAGAAGATTACGTCAGAGGAGATGAGGTATTTCTAATTAGTGTGAAGTCTTGCACAGGATTTTGACCATTAGGACCACTCATAAAAGTTAAAGGAGAAGGTGGTGAGGAAATAGCAATAACATCTTTTTAAAGAGTTTGCTTCAGACACTGCTCTATTGGATATCATAAATTAGCTACAACCAACAAGTCACCTAAGAAGGAAAGCTGAAAAGGAAGAAACTTAAAATTTAACTTAGAAAAAACAAAAATATGGCACAAGTTTCATTCATTCCATGAATATTTATTGAACTTCATACCAGAATTGACATGGTTAATATGAATAAATGTACAGTTTGATGGGAATAAATTGATAATCTGCCCTCTTCGGTGAACAAAAACCCTAAATAAAAGTCATAGCAAAAATTTTTTCCCCATACAAATTTTGTCATATCTTGAAGATAACTCTATCCCATTTGTTGTTGTTTAGAGATTTTTAAATAATTATTATAAATTGTTTTCTAATATAACTATACAAATATTTCAACTGGCAAATCTTCTGAAAACAAGCCCTTTAAGATAAAATCTTCCTGAGACAGAGGTGGTGGTAAAATCATTAAGGAAATATGAGAATAGGGGGTCACCTCCACATCTAACTGTATCCTGGTTGTCCACCTGAAGAACATTCACTTTCACCTACAGCAAGAGAACTACTGCCTGATCTGTGAGGGTTTCTTCATATTTAAGTTACCAGAAGAGTAAATCCTTCTACAGGTGGCTTAATTTACTACTTTAGTCAATTCATGTACTTTCAGTAAAGGTAAAACCTCTGCCTGTAAATGGGAGATAGACTATAGCAAAAGTTGTATTGTAATACTATAAAAACAAGATTACTTATGAAGAACCTACTGCAAAGTAACATACTGTGCTAGCTATAATACAATTGTATTATTTTTACCTTATTAGTTGAATATGTGTCAGGATAAATGTTAAACATTAAAATTTAAAAAGATCATTTCATATAATCTAAAATATTTGAAATTATTTTATTTGGCATTAAGTAATATTTGAGTACCATTCACTTATTTCCCCCCCCCCCCAACTGATGTCTTACAATATCCTGAACAATCTACTAAGTTTCTGGTAACAAGGTGGCTGGAATACATTCTCTTCATTAACAGAGGTATTACTACATAGCATTAGTTTTATTGTGTATAATTTATAAAAATCAATATATAAGAATATGCTTAAGTCCAAGAATAGCTTCCACTTTCCTATTACATCTTTTCCTTGAATACCTTCCTTCAATCAATCTTAAAAGAATCTTCCTCACCATAACTCCTGTTAGCAGATTGCCAAAGTCAAGAGCAGCAATGCAGTAATTCTGAAGGAATTAAGAACAGTAATCACCACCACTTTATATAACAAATTCAGGCAATGCTTACTCAACTATATTAAATAGAGGATTAATCACTGTTCTGTGGAAAAAAAGAATCAAACAACAGCACTTCTACAAAAGCAAATAGACAAAGACAAAAAAGACTGGAGAAATGAGTTTTTAGCAAAGTGGTCAAAATTGCTTTTTTTCTATGCAATTTTAAGATCATAACCTTTTCAATTAAGTCTAGATGTGTCTGTGTACAAATATGCATATGTAGAGAAGAAAGGTGGTAGAAGATTTTACAAAACCCGACTGTTAACATTTACTACAATCAGAATTTTAGATATAATACAGTAATAATTTTCTCATGATAAAAGATATATTCAGAGTTCTCTCTTAATAAAGTCATTAATAATGTTGGACAAAATGTTTTTTTTTTTTTTTTAAATTATACTTCTTCAATTCCTTGTGACAAAAAAACGTATACAGGATGTTCCAAAAGTCTCTATATTAACACACTGGTTGTAAACAACCAAGTCAAGAATTTAAAGAGGCATTAGTTTCATTTTTACAAATTAAGGTATGCATACAATTGTAAAAACAAGAAAAGAAAATGTATTTAACCTCTTCAGGTATTTTTAAAAACTTTATCAAAAAAAAAAAAAAAAACGAAAAAAAAAAAAGGTAGCATAGAATGAAGCTACCATATTAGTACTTCAGTGGAAACTGCTATTCTTTCATTCAATGTAACTTGTCATTAACAAATCTACTAGCAGAAAAGCAATAATGCTTTCTGGTATCAAGTCACACGGGGGGGGGGGGGGAATGGGATTATCAAAAAATAAATGCTCAACAGGTTAAATTTCACAAAAAAGAACCAATATAGCATTGCTTCTAAAGATTCTATGTTGCTGAGATAGAGGCCCAGAAAGGTTATATATGATTTGTTCTAGTAAATCAGATAGACCCATAGATTTGAAATTATCTTATTATTCTTAGGTCATTAGTCTAATCCCATCATTTGCAAATACAGACTCAAAGGGGTTCTGGGACTTATGCAGGGTTACAAAGGTAATAAACCATACCCCTATAATTGAATATGAATAATCTGTCTAAAATCAGCACTTTCCTTTTTAAACACAGGTTTTTTAAAAAGGGTAAACTTAAGTTTTAAAAACATTTTTACACCTGTATTTCAATTTTATAATGTGTTTTGTTTTACATATTTAAAACCATCATACTGACAAGGGGGTCCCCACAAGCTTCAGGTGGCCAAATTACTCCTATTTTTTCATCATTATCTTTCCTTTCCTTTCAGTTCCTAAAAGAGACTGCTTTATGCTCTTAGAAATAATTTTACCAGTCAACTATTTATTAAGCATCTACTATGTGTCAGGCATCCTGCAAAAATAGTATAAAAACAGAATATCTTAGGTGTCTTATCTCCCCTAAAGGATTATAAGCTCCTAGAGGAAATGAGCCATTTCTTATTTATCTACAGCCCTTTAACAAAGTATTAAAAGCAAAAAAAGGATCTTAAATACTTAACCTAATTCTCTCATTCGGTAGATGGGCAAACTTAGGGGAAGGAGGAAGACTTGAGACTAGTCTAAACATAATGCTCCCATCCTCCAGCAAACAACAGCTCCTTTTATAGCATCAAACCACAGATGAAATCACACTTCTGGACCCACAGATTACTAGAAAAGTATGATATAGGAAAAAAAGAGTTGATTCTCCAGAGTTGCTAAGGGATATAGATAATATTCTTGCAAATGAAGTACTTCTGTCATCTTTGACCACTTAATCTGCTCTCTACATAATGAATGGGCTTTAAAATTTGAGTACTGGTAGATGTCACAAATTAACTTTCTACATCTTGATAGTATTAAGTTGAGATATAAGAAAAAACTGAATTGTGCTTCTCCCTGTCCTCAATTAATGTTATTTTTGCTTTACTTCCATTCCAGTAATATGACTTTTCGGGTCTAGTAACATTTTAATTTGAATTTTAATGCTTATTCAGGTAGAAAGAATAAGTTAACAAAGTGCCTATTTTACAATCTGGTAATAAAAACAATTCAGTGCATCAAAGGGAGCTCCAAAAATGAATGCAATGGAATTTTATTCATTTGACAAAGGCACATTAGTTATTTTGCTGTATCATGTATATCATTCATTTTTCCAAGAAGGAGGCCCATAACCTTCAAGGAACTCACAAGCTCTACTGAAGAGCGTCAACTCTTAGAAAGCTGTTAAGTTTTTTGCTCATACATCTCCAGGGTCTATCACTATGCCTTGAGCATAGCACCTGCCAGCCAAATGCTTTGTTGAACCTGGAATGAATGTGTCATATTGCCCTTGCTACATACAACTAACACTATACCAAACACACAACAGGCATATTATTTTCTAACCACCCTGAGATCAGCTAAGTTTGGTGATTTCAACTTGCTGCATATTTAGATTGGTGGAACTAAAAGGAATTAGAATTTAGTTATTTAGTTGAGTGTGAGAAAATTTAATAAATTCCAGTAATTTAGAACCCATATGCCTAAAACTATTAGAATTCGTCTTTAGTCTTTCTACATCTATGGAATGAAGTTCAGGCTGCTTTCAATAGATTTCCTATAAAAAAGACAGCAATTTCCTTTAAGTAGAATGGCTTGAGATAAAAAATTGCCACTTGTGCTGTCAAAATGCAATTTGTAGCAAAACATAGTTGCTACAAATTGATAAAGATTATGAGTGGATAGAGCACCTGCCCTGAAGTAAGGAGAACCTTCATTCAAATGTGACTGACACTTAACTCTTCCTAGCTGTGTGACCCTGGGCAAGTCACTTAACCCCAAATGCCTGGGGAGGGAGGAGGGAAGATTATAAAATACTAAGCCTTAATTTTCAAACCATTTCAAATAAGGGGAAAAGACTTGAATTCACAAATTAAAGTAGTAAACATTTTAAAATGCTATTAAAAGGAACTGGTGTTTTCAGTTTATATTCATTTATCATAACTTTTTACATGAAATTAATTTCTGTTGAAAATTACATTAGTGATCATATAAAAGTGCCTAATTTAGACAGGATTGTAAACAGTAATTTGTGTATTATTCACACATGTCAACTTTAAATAATTTAGTGCAATTTAAAATTTTATGCTACAATTCTGCCTGTCATGAAAACTCTGAAAATGCAAAAGTATCAATCCTTTTTTTTTTTTTCCCCAGTAGTAGCAGCCTAACTTTTCCAGGGGTTAAGAGCAAAAGGATAAGACCTAAACAAGTTAACACGTAAATAGCTTTGCTAACCTTAATTAAAGGAATACTAACTATTAGGATTAGTATAAGTATTAACAAACTTAAATGGAAAGCAAGTATGTATGAAGTTATCATTAATTATTATTTTTGGGTCTCAGGGTTAGGTAATTAGCAATCATCTAAAAATGATGAAATTGTTCCAACAATCAATTTTTGCATGTTTTCTAAACTTTATCCTAAGGGGAAAAAAAATCAGAGTATTTATTTTGTATATTATTTGATTAGTCACTAAAGTTTTAAATTCAAAATTATATTATGTTAGCTACTCTACTCATATTTTTAAATTTTTAAAAATTTATTATTTTATTTCTCCCCAAATAAATGTAAAAACAATTTCTAACATTAAAAAAAATGAATTCCAAATTTTCTTTTCCTTCTTTTTCCCATGAAGAAAGCAAGAAATTTGATATACGTTACACATGCACATAAAATACTTCCATATTAGTCATGTTGTGAAAGAAAACATAAGTCTAGTCACATTTCTAAACTGACATGAAAGTCAGTTTATTCCTTCAATATCCTGAAGCTATTGATTAAAGTGTGATTATTTTAAAAATTAGTCACCTGCTCAGCAAAGATCTGTACTTATTGCCTTATATTACCATCATCTACAACTTTGTTTTATTTCCTCTACTGTAACATCAACTTTTAAGGGCAATGCCTGTCTTACTCCTTTCTGTGTGTAGAACTAAATACTATTTTTATTCATTTGTCTTTTCTTTTTTTCTTTCTAAAGAAGATAAATCTTAACAGTACTGTGGATATGGTCAGGCTATATATATTTTACAGATGGCAAGCAACAGTATAATACTCAACTAGAACTAAGTTGTTAAGATCTATATTATTATAGGAACATTATATCTAGAATGTATCAACTACATACAGTAAAAAAGCATAACATAATCTAACAAGGTTAGTTCTGTTTAGAAAATATGTTTCAAATGACTTCAACCCCATCTTGATAATTTCCATTTTTGTAAAAATACTCTGGGAAAAGACTAATTAATTACTATAATGAAAGTTGTCAATGTGCAAAGTATCAATATTCAAATTTATTAGACATTTTCATCTTTCTTAATCTCTAACTTGTGTTTTTTCATATTGTACTATTTCAATATGTTTTCCAGATTAAAAAAAAAAACTCCTGATTGATAGCCAATGAGGTAGTTTCATATAATGCTTTATTTCCAGTCCAGTATCCACAATCATCATTAAGTCATTCCATGGGGGACAGGAGTGGCGTTAGGAATAGACATAGCAAAGCAGAAGTCCTTGCAGACATATGAATGATAGACACTATTTGCTCTTCTGATGGAAACCCTCTCAAGGAATAAGCCTGGGCTTTCCTATTGTTTAAATCAGAAAATACACTGTTTCCAAGTTTTAGGTCAAAATTTGTGGACAAAAAATCCAAAAACAGCACTATCACATTAAAAAATATGCTTGTTTTCATCTTTAATGGATAACAAATCATACCATAGAATATGGTAAATATAAAGTCAATAGTAATAAAATGTTTAACATACATAAAATGTCATGCCTTCATTAATATAAATTTCTCCAATTCAAAAGAAGTGAAATAAGCTACCAAACATACTGACTTGCTTTAATACCCAGATGTGAGATACTTTTTCCATAAAAAAATCTTTTTTTTCAGAAGATGCTTAACAAAGAAACAACTGTCAATGGCTTCAGTTTAATTGATTTAATTCAATAAATTTCATTTACTACCTACTGTATATATAGAAGGCACTGATGGGGATTAGAGGGATAACAAAGACCAAAAACTTATCCTTGCTGCCAAAGAGTTTTGTTTGCTTGTTTGTCTGTTTTACTATTTGGGGAGAAGATTTAAAGAAAATAAATACATTAAAATAAGGACTGTTGAGAGATGAAGGACAAATTTAGTCATCTGAAGAAAATCCTATAGGAAGATATGAGAATACTTTTTGGGGACAGGAAAATAACAGGAAAAAGTGATACCTGGGCTAAAGTTGGAAGAAAAAGTTCTAGAAAGCTGGGGATTTCAGAATCTAGATATGCATAAATATGTAAAGGGTAAAGATATGGAGTTTAGTGAAGAACTAATAGTTCAATTTAGCTGGAACAGAGTTTAGAGGAGTAATGTAAAATGAAATAAACCCAGAGTTCTGTTCCATAAACCTCTGGAGAGACTTAAAAACCAAGCTAAGGCTAAGGAGTTTTGTATTATACTGGACACAATAGGGAATGAAGCAATGAAGATTTCTGAGTAGGGTTAACATGGTCAGAACTGGGTCTCAAGAAGCCAATTTTGATAGCTGTGTGGAGAATATACTGTATATGAGAGAGAATACTGCCAGAGACAAAGACACTATTAAGGTAGGCCAGTCAAGAAATAGGGAAACAGGGGAAGGCAGGCCTGAAAACACAGTGACAGTGTGAACCAAGAGAATGGGACAAATGAAGATGATGTTAACTGGGACAGAGAGAGCCTATTAGGTGGAAAATGAGAGAAAAGTTGAAATCTCTTGTGATTTAGAACCTGGGTGACTAGGAGAACAATGCAGCATCAAAAGAAATAAGGAGTCTAGAGAAAGGTTGAGGAAATGAAGAGTTCAGCTATGGGCAGCTCAAGAGTTTGAGATGCTTGTGGAATGTCCAGATGTTGTCCTACAGGCAGTCCAGGAGGACTGAAGGGTAGGAGTAGAGGGGAGAGGGAAACACCAACAAAGAGAATGTAAGAGAAGATGAACTTACTACCAAAGTAAACCTGGTCAAAGTACTTAAACTTCGTGGGCCTCAGTTTTCTCATTTGCAAAATGAGGTTATACTAGATAACTTCTAGTTCTAAATTTTTGATCCTATTAATACAAAAAAAGATTAACAAGGTATACATTTGCTTACCAGTTACAATGAACAGGAATTCTGGAATCTTAGCCATCCATTTATCCATTATATATATATATATATACATATATATATATATATGCACGCACACACACACACTTTAGGGTTTAAAGAGTTAAATTTTTATTAATACAAATTATTTTTTCTTTACTGATTTATTATACTAGCCATGAAAAAGAGAAACTTATAAAAGTAAAAGTGGTGAAAATTCTTTCATGAATTTTCAGCTACCTAAATGTTCTTTATATAACATGTCATAAATGATTAACTGCCATACTACATACCAATAGTTTCAAGTAGCTTCTCGAAATTTGGTTCCTGTGTGATTTTAGGTTCAATTAAAAAGAACTCAGTATCAAAACACATCAAATTAAATCTGTTTAGATAGGCCTTTTATTCACTACAGCCTTATGAAGTAGGCAGTACAATGACCATTCCCATTTTATAAATGAGGAGATTGAGCTTCTAAGGCAGTTGTCCATATTGGTAAGTGTTGTCCATGTTGGTAAGTGATTTATACCCATCCACTAAACCGATCTCCAACAAGATCTACATTAATTTAATTAAAGGATGAGTTAAATTAGGGCATGTGAAATAACACGTTAAAATCCACATAAAATGGTTAGCATATTTAAAAGTGGGTATCAGTCCCATTCCCAGTTATTAGCATTACTTCAAAATTTCCAAAGATGGACACTTCCCTCATGCTTTATTAGGCAGGCAGCTTTCACAGCATCACTACAACAGATCTAGGAACCTCAGAGGCCATCTAGTCCAACTCCCTCATTTTATAAAGAAGAAAACATATGCAAAAAGATTTTTTTAATTACCCAATTATATGGGGAATAAGAGTCAGGTAGAATTTGAAACCAGCCCCTCTGATTTCCTTCTACCGCTGGGCCCCAATTTTTTTGAGATCCTGCAGCCAACACACCTCAAGTAATGAACCTCTCCAATTTTGTGTTTGTTATCTGTGGATCAAACCAATTAAAGTCAATCACCAGGTCTGTAGCCTAATCTTCCTTCCCACTTTGGTTCACTATTCACTCTCTCTGACCAGTTTTTAGAAGTGTTGGATGGATCACCAACTTGCCACACTGTGAGGCATCAACTTAGAGCTTTAGTAGAATATTAAATTATTCATTTAAATATCCGTAATTAAAATCTATTGCTTTCTTTTCATTTCTACTGTTATCAGATTTTTACTAATGGAAAGAATCTAATTGGATTCTCTGTCCTAGTTTTCTTTCCTGTTCATTCCAAGTGCAACAAATTGTATACATTACACTGATGCTCAAAGTTCTCCAATAACTATGTATTATCTAACAGGGGAAATCTAAGCTTTGTAGGCAGTGCAAAAACCTCAATAATCAAAACTATACAATAATCACCCTATATAAACATGGTGGTTAGAACCATTCTCACTGCTGAGTCTGTGGTGGAATAATATCAAAGGCATTCTTAAATGATCTCTTCCTTCTCCCCTTTAGGTTAAGTAAATATTTTCCCTTCCTTCAAAACCCAGCTTGACTGTCATTTGACCATTTCATTCTGGTGTAAATTTATTCCTAAATCCTTTACTTCTAGCCTATAAAACTCACTTGGGATTTTTTTTTTAAACATTCCAAAATTCTGTTCCCAGACCCTCTCAACGAAACAAAAATCAAAGAAATGAAAAAACAACTCACCATACCTAACAATTATAAATTTTTCCAAAAGGGTATGTATTAGTCCAGCATTATAATGAATAGGACTAAAGTGAAGTAGTAGACATGTAAATGTAAATAAATTCAACTTTAGATGCATTCAAACATTTACTAGGAGCACTAATGCTCAAAGTACAAATAAAAAAGAAAAAATGTCCTCTCTACAAAGGACAATCTTTAATCTCTGGACAATTTCTTTTATTAAAAATTCTAAATAATCTTTAATTTGCTCTTCTGAGCAATAAAAAAATAAACATAATATTTTAGGTTATATTTTTAAACTATAGTCTTATTTGATTTCCAAAATGCCACTTTGAGGTGAGAAGTTCAATATACTCCCACATCTGTCCCATATCAACTCCACCCCAGTTTCTTAAATTGTCGTTCACAACCCCTTATAGGTCTTGTAATCAAAATGTGAGAGTCATGAAATTATGATTTATTATCAGTCAATGCTTGATTGTATTCCTATATACCTGGAGTTGCATAAAAATTTGAGTGAAAAGAGATGGCAACTGGAAAAAGTTTGTCCTATTCTACTCAACTTAGATCAGTCACCATCATTTCTCTCCTAGATCATTCAAATAAATAGCTTTCCTATTCTCTTGCTCCCTTCTCAATTTATCACCACCAGGAACAAATAAAAATTTGTTTCCCACTTAAAGCCCTTTATCATCCAGTCCCCATCACCCTTTCTAATACTTTCCTGTAAGCACACTGTGGCCCAACAAAACTGGTCACCTTGCTGTTCCTCATACATGGTATTCCACTTCTGCCACTGTCTTATCTCCTCTACCAGAAATGCACTTCTTTTTTTTTTTGTCTCTGGAGTCTCAAAATTTCTTATTTCTTTTAATCAATTTAAGAGGTTTTTCCTGTCTTTGAAATCCTCCATTCTTTCCCACTCTGGTTCTTACCTCCTTAATACTTTGTCCAGAAAGCACCTTGTCTATACTTACATATGTATATATCTCCCCATATCTTTTAGAACAGTGACTTTCCATTTTCCCTTGCATTCTTGTGCTTAATAAATCCTTAATAAATGTTTGCTGATCACTGACTGATGAAAGGGTAAATAACTTACCAAATATGGTTATCTATTAAGTGATGGAAAATACCAGAATACCAGACAGAAATGGCCTCAGGACTGGACCTCACACTTCAATAAAATCATTAAAATGCTGACACAGGCTACATCAAAGCTTTTGACTTCAAATACACACTCTTTCCCAAAATACCATCTTATCTGATCAAACAAGACAAGGAAATAAATAAAATAAAACGCTCAGGTTTTCCAAAAGCATTACTTGAAAAACAAAATACTTTCTAAATCAGAGGAATGCAATAAGTTCAATAAGCAGTCCATTCAAAATACAAAACAAATCACTATGATATTTAAGTTATGGCTCAAACAAATAACCTAACATTTAAATCAATATCATGAAAGGCAATAGTGGGGGAAAAAATAAAATAGAAAAAAATAATTATTTTTGTATTATATTGTCATTGCTCAAGATTCTGTTAAAATTTCACTTTCTGAAGGCTGGTCTCTATCTTTGATGCTAGTGTTTTCACTTCTCAGCTTACCTTCCATGTACTTTATAAATACCTTCTATGTATCTAGTTATTGACATGTTGTTTTTCTCATTATAAAGCAAGCTTGGGGCAGCTAGGTGGTGCAGTGGATAGAGCACCAGCCTTGAAGTCAGGTATCTCAGTTCAAATCTGGCCTTAAACACTTAACACTTCCTACTCTCTGTGATCCTGGGCAAGTTACTTAACCCCAAATGCCTCAGCAAACAAAAAACAAACAAAAAAGAGAGAGTACGAACTAGTTTCTGACTTTCCTTTGATTTTGGGAACTTAGCATAGTGCCAGATAATAAACTTGCTTGTGTAATAAAAATCCAATAAAATGTTATAATTGCTTAAAAGAAAAACCGAATTTCCATTCTACAAGAACTAGTGACAAATAGGGGCATAGATCTGATCTCTTATTAATTATTAATAAGCAAACAAGTTTTAATCAAGTAAGGAAAATGGAAAACTTAATGTGTAAATCCAAAAGGTTTTTATAGAGAGTTGACTAATTTTCAAGCAGAAGGAGATAGCAAGTACAAATGTACAAAGAAACAGAATGAAATCATGGAAAATAATACAATTAGGACTTTATATAAAACCTTTCTATTTGTTGTGATGAGTCTAATTGAATTTCCTAAAACCCTTGACATCATATCGTATTACACATTAAAAGGTCTCCAGTTACTTAAAAGTACAATCACAAAATTCCTTTCTGGCTTTCAAGAACATTTAATAACCCAAATCCTCCTCCCCTGACAGGAAATGGCATAGGTCTGTGCATGGACTTCCCTTCACATCTTGTCATTCTTTAATTTTCAATTTCAGAAACAATAGGCAGGGGCTTTCTAAAAAACAATTATACACTTATAGCCTTTATGTCCCTTAAAAATTTCCTTACAACCAAGACCCAAACAACTTCAAACAACCAAACTTTTCAAAACTCTGCATGTTTATGATTTAATTGATAGTACTCTTAATTATTAAATCACTGATTATATAAAACATTTTAATGTACAACAGTTCATGATATATGCTCACAAATCTCATTTTTCAAAGCTTAAAAAGTTCTCAAAGACAGATACATATGATATCAAAAACAAACTTTCAGAGACTGCCAAATGCTTCTAGGATAAAACAAACTCATTTACTGATATTTAAAGTTCTTCAAAATTTGGCTTTAAACACCCTTATTTCATATGTCTTCCACAAAGGCTACCTATTAATCGCCCTGATTTCCCACCTCCATGCATTTGCACATACACTCTCTCTTAATTGTTTTATAAATCTAGAATTGGAAGTTTAGAGACCACTGAGTCTACTCCCCTCATTTTACAAATGGAGAAATTAAGGACCAAATGTTAACAGGCTTCAAGGCCGCACAGTATTTGTTTACTGGCAAAGGTGGGGTTAGTTCTAAGCTCCTTTATCCAAAGCCACTGGTTTCCTGCTAAACACCTCTCAAAATCTTTATCCAGAAACCCAATTTTTTTCTTCCAAGATTCAAAAATTCGGTTCCATTTCCTCTGTGAAGTCCTCCTTCATTATGTCACTTCAGACTACTAATGCGGTATCTCCTTAAAATTATCTTTTATTCACTTATCTCTATCTCTTATTCTTAGCTATTAGTAGGTCCTATCACATCTCTTATCTTGATAAAATTAAACTCCATCTCCTCCACTCCAACATCACAACTGTACTAACCATCTACTTTATACATTCAAGTAATCCAATTTCAACTCAAGGCTCTTGATGGCAAGATATTCCCTTTTCTTTACCCTCGTTGACTCCCTATCCTTGAAGGGATTGCCAAGCCTTCTCTACCCAATACCTTTTCTGTTGAAGACCTTACCTCTTACTTTGCTGAAAATAATTGTGGATATTCAACATGCAATCGCTTCTCTCTCCTCCCATCTATGGCATCATCTCATATTCTTCTCTTTTCTCCCAATCTGACAAAGAGATAGTTCCTTTTTTTTTGGCCAAAGCCAATCTCTTTAAAAGTACACTTACTCCTACTCCCTCCAATTTTATCCAAAGATTTACCTCAATCATTTCACTTAGCCTCTCTCGTATCTTTAGATAATAAACTGGTTTCCTCCCTCTTGGTCTTCAAATATACCTATTTGTCCAATCCCTAAAACTTCATTATATACTATTATCTCCTTAAAACAATTGTCCTGTATCATTCCTTCAAATTCTGGCCTCCATTTATCTCCTCTCTCATTTAAGACCTTGTTCTCTCAAAGTTACCCAAGATATATTAATCATCAAATCTGATGTCTTTCCTTGATCATAATGCTTGTTAATAAACAGCTAGCCCTTTACTGCAAAACAGATTATAAATATTATATTTTCCTCATAACAAACTGGAAATTAAGCACTTATATTAACTATATTTTACATAAGAGGAAACAGGAAGCAGGCTGAATGATTTGCTCAGGGTCACTCAGTTAACAGTACCTAAGGCTGGATCTGAACTCAGCTATGTTTGAGCTGAATTTTTGACCTATTAATCCTTCCCTCTAGATTTAGCACCATTCTCTCCTATTTCTCCTCCAACTCATTCCAATCTTCTTCATAGATTCAGCATTTATAATTGTGGGAGGCCAGTAATCAGTATATAAAAGATCCATGGGGACACATGTTGAGGGAGTTTTACAATGTAACATCACTGATGTTTATTACATTTATATTTATTTTTATAAATTATTTCCCAATTACACTTCAATCTCATTCAGGCAACAACCAAGTATGGTGGGCCATATGTTTGATAGCTCTGATCCATAGATAATATGTTCCCTCAGTGGGTAGTCAATTCTCCATAGTTTTAAGTTCTTTTCAAAGCCCTCCATGTTGTCCTCTATACTCAACTTCTCTTGGTAACCTCATCAAATCCCATGAGTTTAACTATCATTTCTCCCAGAATGACTCCCCAAAAAGAACTAAACCTTAAAGTATTACCTGTGAACTATAGGGATTCAAGTTTTGATACTCAACTTGAATTTGCAAATGTGCTTCAAACATTTAACAGTTTGATCCTGGTTTTTCCAAGAAAAGCAACCTAAATATTTATTTTAGAATACTTTAAAATGTTATATTCTCCCCTCCCAAATCCTAAAATTCAGTCTTACTCCTGGAAAAAGTTAGCTATACTCCTTGCTTCCACTTTCTCACATTCTATACTCACTTACCCCCATAATTTGGCTTCCACTGCACCACTCCCTCTAACACTGCTCCTTCTTCTCCCTCCTTTTTATTGCTAAATCTGATGGGCAATTTTTCTCAGTTCTCACTCTTCTTGACCTCTCTGCAACCTCTGATGCTTTTAATCATACCCCTCTCATCCTAAAAAACAAAACAAAACAAAACAAAAAAACAAATTTAGGAATCCCAAGTTAGAAAATCTCATTCTGGATGCTCTCTTCTGTTGGGACTTTTCATGAAAGGGACCAACCAACCCTTACTGATCTCACTTGCTGGTGAGATCACTTATCAACATTTTACGGTATGTGGTATCTAGAGATTTCATCAGCACCTGTGATTTTAACTATCATTTTTATTGAAATGACTGTCCAAGTGTCTGAATCTAGGCATCATCTCTCCTGGGCTTAAAACCTTTATCTCCAAATACCTGTTAGACACCACCTCTGTGTAGATATACCATAGGCATGGTAAATAAATCTGTAAGGATGTCATTATCTTTTCCCCTAAACCTGGCCAAAGCAGGTAATTTCCTTACTCTTATCAATGGAACCACCTCATCTAGACTCACAACTTAGGAGTCATTCTCACCCGCCCCCCCCCCCAATATCCCCTAAGCTTACCTCCTAACTCTTATCTCCTCAACATTTCTCAAATCCATCTCCTTACCTCCACTTATATAACCACAATCAGTTCTTCACCATTCATAGTCATTTCCCAGAACTAATTTAATAGAGAATTTGGTCTTTCCTTGGCAGTGTCTTTCCTCTTCAATCTTTTCTCCACACAACTCAACAATCAGTCCTAAATGCTCTGTCACTATTGTACTCAAGAAGCTTCCCCCTTCACTGCTTTTGGAATAAAACACACATTCCTTGTTTTGGCCTTGAAAGTCTTTCATAATCTACCTTTCAAACTGATTACACAGCACTTTGCTACTCTCTTTCCCCCACGCACTATACACTTCAGCCAAACTGACCTACCTATCCTCATTTTCTGCACAAAGACTGGGCTCCCCTTGACCCCTTTTTACCCTTTACTTGACCCCAGGTATGTGGGTATACATTTACTGATAATAAATCATAACTTCACAACCTCTACATTCAGTTATGTGACCTGTGAATTTTTATTCTAATCACTACACTGGATTTGAATATTTAAGTGCCCTACTGCCCTTACCATGACTTCCTTTAGCAAGTTAGGATGTTTTCAGAGTTAAATAAGCTAAGCTCAGGTATTTCATTTTCACTGACATTATACCACATCACTTTTTTTGTATATCCCCTCTACTGTTTTAACTGCTTTTAACAAATCAAACACCCAACTTCTGAGTAAGAATTTTCAAGTACAAACGGATGATACCATTCACTGAACTACTACAGAAATTCTGTATAAAACTTTATTAAATAAACACATGCCAAGGATACTCTACATATCTTTTCATCCAAAATTAGGGGGTACCCCATACATATGTTTTGCAAATAAAAAAAATAAAATAAATTACATTATTTCTATTAAAAAAAATTAGGGGGTACCATGTTATAAAATATTAGGTGGCATAAAGCAGCAAAACAAAGTTATACATCTTGATAATAATCAATTCATGAACATAGGGGTCTGCTGTGTGCACAGGGCACTAGGGTAAACATTAGAGAAGGCACAAAGTTTAGATGAGACAATCCTTACTCTCATCATGCTTAAAGTCTAGTAAATGAAGCAAAATTATAGGACTTGCATCTTTCTTTCTCCCTACTCATATAATCTTCACATAGGTTCTGGTTATCTTCATCTCTCACCTGGATTACTGAAGTAACCTCTTACCTTCATCCTTCAAACATCTGCCAAACATGTTCTTAGATCACTGCTTTGACAATGTAATCCTGCCACTAAAAAAAATTTCAAGTTAGTTTTAAAACCTCAAATTGCTGCTACAATGAAACACAAAATTCTTGGGACTAGTCTTAAATGTCTGACACAATCAGACTGCTACAATTTGCCTTAGAAGTTTGATTTTACATCATTCCTCTTCTCACAACAGCCTAAAACTGTGGCCCGCAGACATTTCATCATCCAACCTCTATACAGGTCATATAATATCACTGATTCAGAGCTTTCTTACACTGTCATTGGGTTCAATCCTTTTATTTTACAGATGAGTAAACAGAGGCTCAGAGAGCTTTGTCTGAATTGTGTGGGGTCTGAACCACCATTTTCATGACTAAGAATACAATATTTTTACATCAGGCTGCCTCTCTGGGCTCTCCCACAACTGGGATGCAAATTCTTACTTTTTACCTGCTCCACAAAATTCCAATATTCCTTTGAAGCCTTTCTAGATACTACTTTGCTTACCTATTTGTACACAAAAATATATTCCAGCCCCTCCTTGTGGTTTGTAAACTCCTCCAGGGCAGGGCATTAGTCCCCTGCCCCTTTCGAGATCACCAGGGCCTACTTTACCTACTTTAACACAAGAGTATTATAGAATAGTACAAAGATACAAAGATCCAAGTCAGAGGAAACTCAGGGCAGGGGTGTTAGTGTAGAGAATCAGAAGGAAGCACTTCAGGTAAACCTTAAAACAAGTTTTTAGGCAATTCTCCAATTATATCACAGAGCAATAAACATCTAAACTATCTAATGAAAAGTTGGTCAGGGGAAGTAGCTACCGCAAGATCTAAAAACAAATGCATAATACATTCTTCTAAGGGGGGGGGGCAGAGAAATAAAGGGAAGGAACTTTATCCTCTCCTCTCCCTCAAAAAAAGAAAACAAAAAAAGTACTGAGGTAACTGTAAAGAAGCCTGACAGGTAACAGTTTTAGATCAGTATTTTATACAAGATACCAAATTAAAATCTAAATGAACTACATAAAATACAGTCATAATTAAAAAATTTGTCCAAGAATTCAAAGTTATACTTTTCCCCACCATTAACTATGGGAAGAATTTGTAAATATCATGTCCCCCCCCCAAATAGATCACAAATATATAACTTTTTAAAAATTTATATATTAAATATCTGACAAAAAGATTAAATACCATTCAATAGATAGGATGAAAACTTCTAAGAAAAACTTCACAACAAATTATAACAATTACCAGTAATACCTGAAATCATCCAAAATCAACTAATAAGAGAAATGCAAGTTACAATTCTAAGATTTCTTCATTGCCATCAATTTAACAGAGAATGGAAAATTAGTGTTGGAGGGGCTGTCAGAAGTCAGACACCATTTGCTACTGGTGTTTTAACCATTTTGGAAAACAATTTGGAACAATAAAAGAAAACACTAAATTGTTCTCACCCTTTGGACTCAAATTTCACTGCTAAGTACTATACATTCCAAAGGAAATCGCACATAGCATGAAGAGATACAATAAGTACAAAAATGATAGCATCATCATTGTGCCCAAATCTTGCTATTTAGGCGTAATGGAATATAATTCATATGGAATTAAATGGGTAAATATTATCATACCATCAAAAAAAGGACATTCCTCCTTTGTTATTAAGAAATTGTTATCTAATAAATATTAAAGATCACGCCATTAAAAAAAAAATTAGAAGAGATCCAGATCAAACACCCCTCACCACTTTGCTTAAAATAAAAGGATAAAAATGAAAATAATTAGCAGTAAGCTCAATTTCATGAAAACGAAAAGCTTTTGCACAAATTTAATGCCCAAAGAAGGGAAACTATCAACTTGGGGGGGGGGAGAGAATATCTTTGCATCCAAGCTGATACCAATTTAAAAATTGCAGACCTCAAAAGGGAACTAACAAAACTAGGAAATACCAAGAATCAATCATTCAAAATTAAGTAGACAATAAACAGTTCTCGAAAAAAACTTGCAACAATTAACAAAATCGTATAAAAGACTGCTTCAAAATGAAGGAGAGAATAGTGGGACCTAACCGGTGAAGGTGTAAGTTGGTCCCACAATTATTCTGGAAAAGAATTAAGATGGGCCTACCTTTAGACCCAGAGGCCCCAAGAAGAGCAAAAACAAAGAGAGCTCATTTACACCAAAATATTTTTAACAGCACTTTTTGTGGTAACAACGAAGAGAGTAGTAGATGCCTACCAATTGGGGAAAAGTTAAAACTGCAACAAAAAATTCTTGCCCCATAAAATCACAAATATGAAAAATTCAGAGAAGTATTTAAAGACTTCTATGACTGGCCAAAGCATAACCAGGAAAACAATAACTACAATCTAATCTAAATGGAAAGAAAAGAATGATACTGAAGTCTGGTCAAATACAATAAATTAATCTCCAAAGACAGGGAAGTTAGGGCATATAGAATATTTTATCTACCATTGATGTATTGGCTAATTTACCTTAACTGGAATTCCTCTACCCTTTCTCTGTTTTATTCATTCTTAGACAAGACAACTCAGTAAGTAAATAAAGGGGAAGAATATATTAAAAATGAATGTGATATAAAACTGAAAGATACCAATAAAGTTTACAAGACAAATTAATTTTGGGGAAAACACTTTATAGTAGGGTTTGGTTCAACAGTCTGCTGTGGCAAAGCAAAGAGTATTAATTAATGTTTTTAAAACAAATAACAATTTTTTAAAATGAAAGATTGGTACCAAGTTGCCAAATTTGGTTAATTTCATGTTTGACATATTTACATATTTATTTCTGATAAACTGAAATTTGTTTAATAACAAAACAGATCATTTTTAAAAAATAAGATGACGAGTTTAGGAGCTGGGAAAGAAGAAAACAGATCTATGTGAGAATAATCTAAACTATAGATAAGAAGAGTATGAATTAAAGCAGGCAAGATAGGGGCATCAGATTATGAAGGAAGGGCATTTAATATTAAGCCAAAAATTAGTTAATAATTTCAGATTTAAAAAAAAAAAACTATTTACAAAAGTGGAATCACAAATGTATAAAAAATTTATCTTTTAGCAAAGGATTACAGCACTAGGACTTGCTTTCTTCCACCCTCAACAAATTTCTTCTCTTTTCCCTCAAAAATCAGACTTGTTTAAAAACACTTGAGTACTGTCTTTTAAAAATTAGATTCACTTGGTTTGCTTCAATGAAAAACAGATTTTTTTGGAAGTTGCAATTCTCATAAAGTAACCAGAGTAAACTCAATTGAACTTTTATGCTGGAAAAGACTGGCACTGGCAAATCAAAGCTAACTGCAGGCTGAACTAGTTAGGACAAATGTGACATTACCATTGATGTCCCCATCCCACAAACCCAAATTAACACAATTAACCATAGGGGGAATAGTATTTCTCCCATTCTTGAATTATATTAAGTTTTACTAAAATGCAAAATTCAGAAATCTACACTTCCTAAATTATACCAATTCTTATTAGGGTTGAAACTGCACCAATTTTACAATCAACGCCAAGAGGAAAAAAGATACAATTTGCAAAACCTTTCCAGAATGCAACTCTTATGAAGTACACCAAATTGCAAGCATGCTCTAATATATGCAAACACAAGGTGTATATAGAAAGTCTACAGAGTATCACAATAGTTAAGCAAGGGCTCACTAACAATAAAAAGAAATTTGAAGGGAGAAGAGGAATAGTTGATTTTTTTCAGATTTTGTCACGTAATAGAAAGAGCAATGGATAGGAAAACAATAATATAAGCTACTTAAGTGATCTTGAACAAGTAATTTCATCTTCTTTGGTAAAGCTTATTTTTTCTACTAAATGGGGGTGGTGGGGGGGGAAGTTTCAGGGTATTTAAGTTTCTAGGAGATAATCTCCAAGGTCTCTTCCTGCTCTTTTTAGACTTTATGGAAGTCTATGTATGATCTGGAATTGCCACTATAAAATAGGTTAGTTAAAAAAAAAAAAATTCCCACCAATCTATATATCCAATCTTATACATTAATTTTAATGTCCTTAACCTTGGGATCATAAGCTTTGGCTTCCTAACTCAGTGTAAAAAAGAGCTGATTTTTAACTAGTGTTTTTTAACTAAAAGTTTTTTCAGACTTTTTATTCTGATCTTTACACAAAACATTAACTTTGTAAACTGAAAAAAGATCCCATAAACACAAAAGCTTTTAGTTGTCTATAAATGTTTGATTTAAGAACATGTCATGCCAAACTCCCTACCTAAAAGTAGAGTAATATGTTCAGTTTCATTTGTTCCCGTATTTCTATTCTGTTGGTGATTATGTAACAAATGTGATTCTAAATTCAGTCATCTTGGTCCACCCAGATGACTCAGTCACATCCTCTGAAACTAATTCCTTTACACACTGGGGCTTCTTTTCAAACCTACCACAATCAAAAGAAAAACAGCTATGAACATAGTTCTTCTGATAAAAAGATCAGGCTAAAGATATCTCAATTTCATTCCAGATCTTAATATCTTTGTCCACTTCCCACCAAATAATATTTGTTTAATAAGCATGGCAATAACATATTAGTGTATTTAACTGGCCTGTATTTGCTAGAATTGTTTTTCTTATATTTAGAGCAGCAGTATTGCTTTTCTGGTATAAGAGAGAATTTTAGTAGGCTTAATGGGAAATTCTTTTCTAATAACCAAGTAAATCTATTAAGATATTAAGTGGTCAAGAACATAAGATTGAAGGACCCCAATTCAATTCAACCTGTAGTATCTAACACCTGAAACTAGATGTCAATCTATATTTTAAAAGAATTGAAAAATTCTCTGTGGCACAAGATTAGTACTTATTTGTGATTGTTCTAGAGGCTTAATATGGAAACCAGTTACTAAAATTTGAAAATGAAGAGTATGTCTTAATACAAAATTTCTTTTAAAGGCTCCCTCAGTCTAGCTTCTAATGTTAAGGTGAATTCTCTCTCTGGTTAGTGGTATCAGGCAACTCTCGAAATGGAAAAATGGTAAAGAGAATTTTGTCTTCAACTGTGCATACAGTATAGGTACAGCAAATATACATAACTGGCATGTTGCAACTGATGCAATTTCCTTTCATAAACTTAAAAACTTTAAATGTGAAATCAAATATATTTGCCAACTTAACAAGCAGTTACACTCAAGATGAGTAAAATTGAGGCACTTCTGGGAATGCCTAAATTTTAAAAGCGTTACCTATTGAGCAAATTAAGCAAGTAAGGGTCTCTTCTTGGTTCCATCGAAGAGCTACTTATGTCTAAAATAGTGTAATACTAATACCTACCAACCCCCTCCCACATCAGATTATTTGCAAAGCCTACATATAAATAAAAATAAAACAAAAAGACAAGAAACTGCAGTCACAAGTACTTTAATTTTTTTTAAATTACTCATCAAAAACAAAAATTGTACTATTCTACTCTATAGTTAACACAAGTAAAAATTCAAGAGGTACTGTCTCACAGATAAGGTGCTGAAATTCAATGAGAGGTTAATGCCTCACACTACACTTGGTTCCTTCAGTGTCTGAAAATTTGATGGATTTACACTATTCCCTTTCAAAAAAAAGTTAACATTCAACTGATACACAACTATTTTACTTTAATATGCTCAGCAACCAAAACAATTTAATCAGGTTTTTTTTATTTTTTGTTAACATTACAATGTTTAATCACTACTATACAATTTAAGCTTTATATTACAGTACTAAAGCAAAGCATTACAGTACAATAATTCACAAGTCTGTTAAGAGTACTGTGTTCTAATTGGATAACTGTTCCACAAACTGCTGTTATGTGTGCTTCGTTGATTTCCCGGAATTGTCAATACACTGCACCCTTTTTTAAGTGGTACCTGAAAACCAAGGTATGCAATTCCTTAGGGTCAGAAGTCATCAAGTGAGGCGGTGAAGGATGGGGGGAAAGAGGGGAGGAGGGCATAAGACGAGAAGACCATAAGGAGCCTCCCGTCAGAACCCCACTTATCCAAGAAAAGAGTTTCTGCTCTGCCTGTGCTTCTAGGTCGGCCTACAGCAACCATAAAAAATAACAAGGCTAAGTAAGTGGGCAGCCGAAGGGGGCACTTCCGCGGCTTGCCGGGGATGTGACCACCGTCCATCCTCCCCCGGCCAGCCTCCCCACACATCTGCGCCCCTTGCTCCGGGAGACTCGGCCGAAGACGAGGAGGCATGGCTTTTACCCGCGGCACGCCGGGAATCGGGGAGGGAGGCGGCGGCCCGGGGCGAGAGTCCCGAGCTCGGATCTAACCGACCTCCGGCCAGACTAAGCAAGGCTAGCTCGCGGCAGCTCGGCCTTTCCGAGGGGGTGTCCTGCAAATAAACAGGAGCTTCGGGGGCCTGAGAGAGGCCCCACGTGGGAGCTGCATAGAAACGGAAATGCTTTCCCGGTCAAAGCAGCGGAGCAAAATACCCCAGGGTGCTGCGTCGGCAGGAGCGCGAGGCCCCGATGACCTGACGGCGCCACCCAGCGGCGAGCCGAGAGCCCTGCAGGCGGGCGCTCCTTCCCCGCTCTCCACCCCACCCCCGCGCCGCCCCCCCCCACCTCGTTCCCCTCTCGCTGCACAAGGCCCAACCCAAGAACTAAAGACCACAAAATGGCTGCCGGCCGCTTCGTCACGTGACCCCCTTTGTGCCTTTCGGGCCCCCGAACCCGGCGGGTCCCGGGTGGAAGCGACCGGGGGCGGTGGGCAGTGCTGGTGCGGGCCCAGCGGGGCCGCGGCGGGCCGGGGGCCGAGGCCGAGGGAGTCGGGGCAAAGGCCGGGCCGGCGACTGAATGTCGGCGGGGAAGAGAAGATGGCGGCCATTTTGTGTGGGGCTGGCTGCTCCGTCGCCGCCGCAGGCAGCAGGGGGAGCGGGGCCTGGCGCTGGGTCGGGAGGGGAGTTTACACGTACCGACTCCTCTTCCTTCTCCATTCCGGTGGGCATCTGCGGCACGGCCCGGTTTATCGAGGCGTATTCGTGCAGATCGGGCAGATCCTCACAGCGGAACACCGGCAGCGGCTTCGAGGCGTCCAGCGCCCGCGCCCGAAACGACAATTTACTCATCTCAGGCGCAGCAGAAACCTCTCCGCTCTGGGGAAACGGCCCCGGCCAGCGGGATCATGGAGAACCCGGGGTTCGGTCCCCACTCGCCTGCCGCTGCTGGGGACTTGAGGGGCGGAGCGTGGAGCCCGCCGTCCGGGCCCTCACAGCAGCCGGGAGGGTGGGTGCCTGTGCCGCTCCGCTCCGCTCTCACTCGCTCTCTTCAATACGCCATGGCCAACATGGCGGACATTAAAACTCCACTGTGCGCTCTTCAGCCAACCCCAGCCATTCCCCACACTGCATCGCGCAGCGGCGCGGGCACGCGGCGGAGGGGGGGAGCGCGGGCTCGAGGCCGGGCGCCGGC
>JAJPUD010000073.1:602492-629120 GCA_023553655.1 Myrmecobius fasciatus
ACACACACACACACACACACACACACACACACACACACACACACACAGGCGCGCGCGCGCGCCCAGACAACTCCGGAGTTTCTTCCGAAATGAAACGATTGTCAAGTCAGTCAAGTAGCAAGCCTGGATAAACTCCTGCACTGGGTGCAAGCCCGGGAGCTCACCGTCTACTGGGAAGATGCCCACAGTGAAGGAGCGCCACTGGCCGGAGGCATCAGGATAAGCGCTTAGCTTTATTTTATTTCGTGGTTCTAGAAGACAGACATAAGTTTTCCACCTTGGAACTGGAGGAAAGGAAATTAACTACTGTGATCTATTAGATAATGACAACTTTCAGAAAGAATTTAATCTTGGCAAAAGCAATGCACACTCCCCTCATTTTCCTGGAGTGTAAACCTAAGTTGTCAAGTGCTGATTTCTTGGTGACTGGAGAAGAAAAGGCTGCTTTCAAAGTAACTGGGATGGATGGTTATTCGTAACTATTTAGGCATTTTTTCCTAAAAATTTTATAAACATACCGATTGTGAGAAGGATGACAAAATAACCTACAAGTGCTCCAACCAAAATATTGAACGTGAGGGCCTGTATTTATTAGCAGGAATGATTTAGACGGGGCAGGAAGACAAACTTGTCATTTAAGGATTATTCCAGATATTTCAATAGGTGTTTCAAGAGCTCCTTCCACCGAGATGCTTTAAAACACTTTTAGGACATCATGGTTGGTTTTGCAGAAAAATTCCAAACAGCCAATCAACAAAAATGTTTTATCAGTTCATTTCCCCTACAACTTAATGTCTCATAAAAATAAATATGATCAACATCATTAACTACCGGGGTAGGACTTTGCTATTTACTAGCTTGGGTTACCTATAGCCCATCCTGGAGATGGGAATATCCACCATTTCCCTCTACCATGAGGATGCCAACATAAATTATATCGATTCAACAAACTTCTGAAAGTAGACTCAAGTTTTCCTTAGTGTTGTATAAAAATCCTACCCCCTCCATAAATAAATACTATGACTACTCATAAAACAACAATAACCAACTAAGTATCTGTTGTCGATTCCCAAGTATATGCCCCACAAATATTTATGGAATACAGACTATTATATACAAGGTATTTCGAAAATGTTACTTAAAACAGGCACCAAAACACTGGAAAGCCATTTTGTAACTGAGCAGATCACTTCTTTCTTTCTCCCTTCCCTCATCTATAAAATGGAAATGTGTATTATCTACCTCATGGAATTATGAGGAAAATGCCTTGTAAATATATAAATGTGAGCTATGATACAAACATGAAAGAGATAGTCTCAACTTCAAGATGCTTACAGCCTAGTAGGGGGAGATGAGTACAATATAATGAATACAGGGTAAGGAACAATCACTTTAGGCCAAGAAAAACTTTAATGGAAAAGGTAGCATTTGAGCTTAATATTGAAGAATGCATAGAATTTCAATAGGTTGAATTATTGAAGTGAAATTGAGGATATTGCTCTGATAAGCAGAGGGGTTGATGAAGGAGAGAGCAATACATGTTTGGGGAATAGCAAAAGGTCTGATACTGTTAGAAATGCTAGTTTAGCTAACTACATAGAGGTAAAGTTGAAAGATATACGTACATCAGGGGCAGCTAGGTGGCGCAGTGGATAGAGCACCAGCTCTTAAGTCAGGAGTATCTGAGTTCAAATTTGGTCTCAGACACTTAACATTCCCTATCTGTGTGACCCTGGGCAACTCACTTAATCCCAACTGCCTCAGCAAAAAAAAAAAAAAAAGATATGCGTACATATCCAATTAGGAATCTGAACTTTTTTGGGTTGTCACTGCACATTCTTGAGCAAGGGTACTTGAAACTATCCTTTAAGAAGAATAGCTTGAGATGTGGTATATATGGTATAGGGAAGACTACAAGGAAGAACAGTTAATAAATATAATGGTCCACGCATAAGATAATATTGGTATGTTTTCAAGTTATGGTCCTGGGGACAGACAGGAAAGGGCAGATGATTAAGTGATAATCCTGATAAATCATGAAAAAAAATTAAAAACCCAAAACATTCTTTTCCAAATTTGGGATTTCTGCAAATATTAACGTTTAGCAAGGAAAGCAACAGTCAAATCAAAAGAACATAAAGATAGTACCCTCACACACATAAATGTATATTCATATATATAAGCACATAACCACGCTTACAACACTTATAAACATACCTTATCTGTTACCTAGTCCTGTCATTTACTTCTTAAAAATGTATCTATAAATTGTGATATAATTCATTCTCTCTTGTTCCACTGTCATCCCACTTAGTCCTGAATGGACTTTGTTTTCCCTATCTCTACCTTGTCCTCTTTCTTGCCAGCCTATCCAACAATATTCCTAAAATACTTTTATTGTTCTTCTTCAGATCAAACACCTATAATGGTTCCCTACTGACATACTTCCCTAACATCCAACATTATTTTCATTGCTACTCAAAAGCCAAGTATCAGGAACAATCAGTTCACAGCCATTAGCATATGTTTTGCTCATTCTCCTGGAGGCAGAATCTTTTCTTTCTTCTTCAAACTCCCTTTCAAAATCCTTCTTGTCTATTTCAAGTTTAACTTCCAACTTGAACTAATGACTTTTGGGGGGTTTCAGTTATTTTATCTACATAAAAGAAGGTTGTACTTCATCTCCAAGATTTTTTCAGTTCTAAAAATTCAATGAAAAACTGTTAACCTCTTGTATCTCTGAGCTCCTGTTACTTGCAAAGTCAGTTGTACAAAACTTTTGTTTTATGCTTTATCTCTGCAACTAGAATATTATAAGCTAAAGTATTAGGATAACTTTTTTTTTTTAAATAATGGATTTCTGGGGCAGCTAGGTGGCACAGTGGATAGAGCACCAGCCCTGAAGTCAGGAGGACCTGAGTTCAAATTTGGTCTCAGACACGTAACAGCTGTGTGACCCTGGGCAAGTCACTTAACCCCAATTGCCTCAGCAAAAAAAAAAAAAAAAAGGATTTCTAAATGCCTGTATCCTCAGATTCCATGATAAATTAGTTTGTGAAAATGTAGACTTCTCCCTCCTCTCCAAAAAATAAAGGTTATTAGGGAAATTGATGCTCCTGAAATTTAAAAGTTAATATACTATTTTAGTTGTAATACACTTTATGACTATAAATTATTAAGTACTCTACTAAGTTCTCATTTGAAAGAACAGTTAACTTATGCTTCATATTTTATTCATGAATAATGTAATAACAAATGTACACAAACTGGAGTTTCCAAAAAAATGCTTTTTAAAGGAGTCATGGGGCTGGTCTAAGACATTTATACTTATAGATTATTATAGTTAAATCTCCAGTGTTACCTTAAATAAATCATTAACTTCTCTGGGTCTTTTTTTTTTTTTTTAATTTTCTAAAGAGGAAAAAGACCTACCTCCCACATGTATTGGCTATGAGTGTCCATATTGTTAATATCAATAAAGTAATAAAAAACTCTGAAAAAAGAACTCTATTAAACAAAGCACTTTATTTTATATTACTTAAAGACTGAAGTTGTGGTGATTTTTTTTTCTTTTTTTTTCCTTTTTTGCTTTTTGCTGAGGCAATTGAGGTTAAGTGACTTGCCCAGGGTCGCACAGCTAGGGAATGTTAAGTGTCTGAGACCAGATTTGAACCCAGGTCTATCCTGACTTCAGGGCTGGTGCACTATCCACTGTGCCGCCTAGCTGCCCCATAAAGTTGCGGTGAATTTAAAAGCCGGTGAAAAGAGCTTCACTGAAGTTTAGAAGTGATTGATTGGGTATTTTCCACTACTTCCAAATCTGGCCTTAATTTCTTTAGTACTCAGATTTGTAAAGGATCTTACCACTGTCTTGTTAGACAGGCAAGAAACTGATAAAAAGGAAGCTTAATGGAGATTAAGACTAATATAATAATGTTTATTGGGGCTATTCTAGGTGTAAATGACGGAAGTAGTGAAATAGTGAAATCTGAGACATTAAAATAACCCCACAACCGATTATTGACTAAGATGATATTACTCAATTAGTAAAAACAGTCTTGGTTTTTATTATGATTTGGATGTCTGTTTGTCTGCCAAGTGAAACCAACAGTTTAATGTGTTGCTGGCTTTTATGAAAAATAAATTAAATAGTTGGAAAGCATTATGATATTTTGGTTGCAGATTTTCATAGATCACAACTTTAGAGCTGGAAGGGATCATAGAGGCCATCATAAGGTCAATGTCCTCATTGTATAGAGGAGGCCCAAAGAAGATGTGACTCTCCCAAATTCATCCACCCTTTAAGTGCTGGAGGAGGCATTCTCATTCAAGGTCCTTGACCTTAAATTCATCATACTTTCTACAGAATCACCTTTCTCTTAATAATAGTTTGATTTGCACTTGGTAAAAGAGTTATTGTAAGTCCAATGATTAATTTGTTAAAAATAAAAGAGTGTCTGAAAACTAAATAAAAGACTAAAGAATTAAAAATCAGGCAGATTAGTAGGAGCATTTACAATTATATTTAATTATATAATTATATTGAATTACTATCAGTTGACAACATTTATAGAGAGCCTACTGCATGCAGACCACCAACTTAGGTAGGCATTAAACATGAAGAAATTGAAACAATTGAAGGAAACAATCCGTTTTCAAGAATCAAAAAATTATAGAAACTCAGAGCTGGAAGAAAATTTAGAAGGTGTTCATTCAGCAAACATTTGTTAAGCATCTACTGTGTACTGAGTCCAGGGGTTAGCACTGCATATACAAAGTTTATATATAAGATATTGTTTTTGAACTCTTGGAGCTAACATAATATGAAAAGAAAACAAATTAGTATAATTCATTGTACTTTCATAGCAAGTACATTATAAATGCACAAAACAAGAGTGTAAGAAGAAGGTCATTGCTGGAAGGGAGACATCAGGAAAATTTCATGGAGGAGATGGTATATGTATTGGATAGGAGAGCAACAGACAAATTAGTTGAGTTTTCCAAGTGACCAAAAATAAAAGTATGGAGTCAAGAAAATACCTGTTTTGTTTGAAAGCAGAGAATGGTCTGCTTCATGTGCCTGTTGAAGTGTGTTTAAGGAGAGTAGTATGAGATAAGTACAGAGAAGTAAAGGATCAAGATTGTGGAGGGCCCTGAATGACAGATAAATACATGTGAATTTTGCTTATGGAAAGAGTCCTAGCTTCTAAGTCAAGAGTTGTTATTGTTCATTTGTTCAGTCATATTTGATGCTTTGTGACCCCATAGACCAAAGCATTACAGGCCCTTCAATTTACTATCTTTTGAAGTCTGTCAGAGTTCATTTTTTTGTTTGTTTCCATGATACTTTTATGCATCTTATCTTCTGTCATCCCTTTTTCTTTTTGCCTTCAATCTTTCTCAGCAGCAGGGTCTTTACCAATGAATACCATCTTTTCATTATTTGGCCTAAGTACTTAAGCTTCAGCTTCAGTATTTGATCTTCCACTGAATAGTCTGAATTGATTTCTTTAAATACCACCTTATTTGATCTCATTGCTGTCCAAGGGATTCTCAAAAGTCATCCCCAGCACCACAATTTAAGTGTCAATTCTGGAGCTTTCAGTTTTTTTTAATAACCCTCAAAATACATTACTACTAGAAAAATCATAACTATTAGAAAAATCATCTCAGCTAGATGAGTCTCTGCTTTTTAGTATGCTTTTTTAGTATCCAGATTTGTCATAGTTTTCTTCCAAGGAGCAAGAGTCTTTTAATTTCATGTCTACAGTGGCCCTCTATAGTCATCTTTGAGCCCAAAAATATAAAATCTGGAACTGCTTCCATTTCTTCTCCCTCTATTCAGTAGGAAGTGTGGAGCCAGTTGCCAATATTTTAGGTATTTTATTTTGAAATCTTAGTTGTTTCTTATGTTAAGCCTCAAGATGCTTTTACTCTCTTCTTTTACCCTTATCAAGAGGCTTCAAAATTCCTTTTCACTTTTTGTCATCAGAGTGGTAGATATTTGATTATCTGAGATTTTTGATATTTCTACCAGCAATTTTAATTCCAGATTTTGATTCATCCAGCCTGGCATTTTAGATGACATACTCTGCATATAAGTTAAACAAATAAGGTGACAATATTTAGCCTTGTATTCCTTTTCCGTATTAAACCAATCAACTATTACATGTTCTGTTCCAATGGTTGCTTTTTGAGCCTCATACAGGTTTCTCAGAAGACAATAAGATGATCTGAGACTCTTATCTCTGAAGACTTACTAAATTTTGTTGTGATCCAAGTAGTCAAAGGCTTTAGTGTAGTCAATGAAGCAGAACTCGATGTTTTTTCTTTCTTTCTCCATAATCTAGTGAATATTAGCAATTTGGTTTCTGGTTCCTCTGCCTCTCTGAAAATGAGCTTGCTCTTCTGGTAATTCTCAGTTCACATATTGCTGAAGCCTAGACTGCAGAATGTTAATTGTAATCTTGCTGATATGTGAAAATGAGTACAATTGTTCGGTAATGTGAACATTCCTTGGCATTGTCCTTTAGGACAAGGACATAAATTGATCTTTTTCAATCTGGTAGTCATGGTTGTTTTCCAATTTGCTGGCATACTGAATGCAGCACTTTATTAACAGTATCATCTTTTAGGGTTTTAAAGAACTTAGCTGAAATTCTATCACCTCTACTAACCTTATTGTTAATAATGCTTCCTAAGTCACAATTGACTTCATTCTTCAGGATGTCCTTCTCTAGATCAGCAACATCATTATCATAACTATTGGTGAAATTCAATTCTTTCTTGTATGATTTTTTATGTATTCTTGCCACCTTTTAAATCTCTTTTGCTTCTGTTAAATTCCTACCATTTTTTGTCTTTCCTTATACCCACTTTTTCTTTAAAGTTCCCTTGACATCTCTAATTTTCTTAAAGATATCTCCTTTTCCATTCTATTGTTTTTTTTCTATTTTTATGCATTTCTCATTTAAGAAAATTTTATCTTTCCTTGCTATTCTGAGATTCTGCAATTCAGTGGAGTATATCTTTCCCTTCCTCCTTTCAATTTCATTCCCAGGGCAGCTAGGTGGTGCAGTGGATAGAGTGCCAGCCCTGAAGTCAGGAGAACTTGAGTTCAAATGTGGCCTCAGACACTTAACACTTCCTAGCTGTGTGATCCTGGGCAAGTTAACCCCACTTGCCTCAGGAAAAAAAAAAAAATCACTTTCCTTCTTTCCTCAGTTATTTGTAAAAGTTCATCAAATAGCTATTTTGCTTTCTTGCTCTTCTTTTTCTTTGGATTGTATTTTGTATAATTTTTTTTTTTCTGTACAATATTACAGACCTCTATCTATAGTAGTAAAGGCACTCTATCTACCAGATTTAATTTCTTAAATGTATTCATTACCTCCACTTCATATTTATAAGGAATGTTATTTAGGTCATATCTATACGAACTGATGTTTTTTTCTTTACTTTAAGTCTTCATTTTGTAATAAGAAGCTCATGATCTGATCCACAGTCAGCTCCAGATCTTGTTTTAGCTGACTGTAATAGAGCTTCTTCACCTCTGGTTGCAAAGTATATAATCAATCTGATTTCTATATTGACAATCTGGTGATGTCCACATGTAGAGTCATCTTTTCATTATTGAAAAAGAATGTTTGTTATGCCCAGCAGGTTTTCTTGACAAAACTCTATTATATGTTAACATCCCAATCCCCTATGATGAATGGGATATCTTTTTTTGGTGTTATTTCTAGATGCTGTAGTTGTTCATAGAACTATCAATTTTGGCTTCTTCAGCATTTGTGGTTGAAACATAGATTTGTTTTACTGTGATGTTGAACAGTTTGCCTTAGATTCTGACAAACCAACTACTAAGCCCTGTGAATATTAATGTGCTCCTCTGGGAGCAATGGGCAGAGAGGTGGGAGAGGTATGTTCGAGGAACTAGAAGAACATAGTAACGTGACTGCATAGGAGTGGTAAGGGAAGAGGAGGAGACAATGCTTAGGGAGATAAGGGGCTAGGAGAAGGCCAGTGCCCCTACTTGTTGAATTTATTTGCCAAGTGAAAACAAAAGAAGGACTGTGTTTAATGGGAAACAAGTTTCATTTAAGTATATTAAATTTGGGGTGGCAAGAACTCATAATGGATCTCAGGCCTGGAAAAAAGATTTGGGAATCACCTGAAGGGAAATGGTGGTAGGAAGAACAATAGTATATCACTAATGACAGGAATGGTCATCAGTGACTACAGAGAAGTCAATGTGACAAATATTTACTAAGCACCTACTATATGGAAGATTTGCCCACAAGAAACTCATATTCTTAGGTGTGGGTAGACAAAGCAATAAGGGAGGAATATAGCTCATACATAGGGAACACAGCAGGAAGTGAAGGAGAGATCCAAAGTATTGGGGACAATTTGAATAGTGAGTAAATACTTTCAAGTGGAAATGAGGGAATGTTTCACAGAGGTATCATTTTAGGTGGTTGGTTTTCTTAGACTTTTTTTTGCATGATTTTCTTTGGCAGTTGAGTGAAGCCTATGGATCCCTTCTCAGAATGTTTTTAAAATTATGATAGAAGGAAATGCAAAATTTCAGTTAGAGGTCAGTGAAAATAAAAATGCTATTTTTTCCCCATCCACATTCATGGGACTCCTGAAATATGTCCGTGGGTAATCTGTTCCCAGCCCCTCTGTGATTAAGAGCTCTTGTTTTAGGTGATAACCCTTGAAAAAAGAGCATGATGGTGAAAGAAGGCTGAAAAGTGGGGAGAGTACACAGAAAGAGTCGAAATGTCTGATTCACAGTCTCTTTTGGGAGTGACGTAGTAACATAAAATGAAGCTGGGAGGATATGTTGAAACTAGATTGCAGAATGCCTTAAAAGCCAGGTCAGAGTTTTATCTTAAGAAGCAAGAGGGAGGCACTGAAGGTTGTTAAAACTGGGGAGTGACATGGCCAGACCTGTGCCTAAGGCAAAACATTTTGGCAGCTTTGATAGAGAAAAAGGGGAAAATTCCAATTAGGTAATTTTTCCTTATGTGACAATGAAATCTGCTTCTACAAATTTCACTCTAGTACTTCCCTCTTGGATCAAGGAAAACAACTCCAATATCCCTGGCCAATGACAGTTCCTAGTTCTCTTAAGTCTTCACTTCTTAAGGTTTAATATTCTCACTTCTTTGAACCAATTCTTTTTTTTTGCTGAGGCAATTGGGGTTAAGTGACTTGCACAGGGTCACACAGCTAGGAAGTGTTAAATGTCTGAGGCCACATTTGAATTCAGGTCCTCCTGACTCCAGGGCTAATTCTTATGCTTTAATTTTTAATTCACCTATCAAATCCAGTCATGTTCATCTGGACCTATTCCTGCTTATCAATATCCATCTGAAGATATGTCACCTCTGCCTATATATAATAGTACATATATGATCTGATAATGATTATCACACTTCTCTTTGAACTGAGGTCAGCAAGTTTAAGTGACTGGTGTGTGGACAACCCTGTGCTGGGTGATGGGGCAGATACAAGGGTGAAAGACACAAGTTATGGCCCCTAACCTCATGGAATTTGGGAATCCTTTTAGGAGGGGATAAGACAATAGTTTAAATAAAAATCAAACAAACATTAAGTTTTTACTATGTGCCAGGTGCTATAACATTATTATACAAGATCAATAAGCAATATTATACAAGAAATTATGTGTTACAAAATGCAGGTGTTAAATGGGGGAAAGTATTACTGATGGAAGCGCACCAAGGAATACTTTATCACAGGAACCCAGGGGATCGACTAAGAAATTGAGGTGAGGGCCTATAGAAAAAGGGTTGAGATTCAAATCCAGCTTTGTTGATTAGAGACCTGAAACTCTTGCCACTCCCATATTGAGGTATTATAAGTAGTATCTAAGGTAGACTTTCAGCTAATGGAATTTAATAGGAAAAAAAAGTGAATAAAGGTATGGAGGTGGAAAAGTAAAGAGCTTCTTCCCAGGATGAAGTTAGTTTGTTCTGAGCTGTAACAAGAGTCATACTAAGGGGCAAGTAAATAGCATAATAGATAGGGCATGGTCCTGTGTCAGGAGGACCTGACTTCAAATTTGGCCTCAGCAACCTACTAGCTGTGTGATCCTGGGCAACTCACAACTCCAGTTACCTCAAAAAAAAAAAAAAAAAAAAAAAGTTTACTTTTTAAAAAAAAGCCATAACAATGTAGTGGTAGTGGTCCTTTTATCTCTCACATTTGTATCAGCACAGCCTAAGATTGATTGCCTTAGTGTTTTTGGATGCTTGTAACATATTACATTCTTGAGACATACTCATCTTGTGGTTCACTAAACCCATGGGGTGTATTTCAAATGAACTACTTCTGACCATATTACCCTTGACCATCCTATACTTTTACAACTGATTTTTATGTGTATAAGTGTAAGACATTCATCCCTACTGAATTTCATCTAATTAAGATTTAGTTGATCATTCTAGCATGTTAATACCTTTTAAAATAGCAGCTGTCATCTAGTTGTGCTATCTATCCCTTCAAAAAATTTGATAATAGGCCATCTATGTCATATAAGTCATTTAAAACTTTCCTATGAAACTTAAAACATCTTTAACAAAGCACACACTTGAAACTACTAAAATTACTTTTACCAAGAAATATATCAGCAAAGATACATAATAACTATTGTACATACTGAATAGATGTAGATCATAAATAGAAGAATAATAAAATCAGAGTGATAATCATTCATGAACATTCATTGCTAAGATCCTTTCCAATATTTAAATTCCATTATCCTTTGTAAAGCTGCTTGGAGAAAGGTTTGATCTAACTTTATTAGAAGGTTAGGGTAAAGGATGGGTTAGGTTAAGACAGGGAGAAAGTGATTCGGAAAGAAGGTAATTACATCTTTTGATACAATACCATGGCTCAATAGGGAAATATTTTAGAATCAGTGTCATGACATCCTGGGAACTTCAGTATCAAATCATCTTTTTAAAATATAATGAGCTTAAATTAAGAAAAAGGTTCACTCTCTGCTAGTTAGTTGAAGCAATGTGTCAATTGATCAAGTACTTTAGTCTAGTATATTGTTGTTTTTTTTTTTTTTTTTTGCTTTTTGTTGAGGCAGTTGAGGTTAAGTGACTTGCCCAGGGTCACACAGCTAGGGAATGTTAAGTGTCTGAGACCAAATTTGAACTCAGGTCCTCCTGACTTCAGGGTTGGTGCTCTATCCACTGTGCCACCTAGCTGCCCCTATATTCTTGAATAATAATACAATATAAAGAATTTTTGAATAAAGGTGTATACTTTAAGCTCAAATCTTCCTTCTCATTCCATTTGAGTAGAAAAAGTAAATTTCTGGAAACCTAAGGCAGTTTGGGGAGAATAACTTTCATTTATGGTCACATGGAAAGTCATTTTGCTCCTTTTTTCATGATGAAAGTCTCCCTAAAAGAGCATAACTAGGGGCAGCTAGGTGGTGCAGTGGTTAGAGCACCAGCCCTGAAGTCAAGAGGATCTGAGTTCAAATCTGGTCTCAGACACTTCCTAGCTGTGTGACCCTGGGCAAGTCACTTAACCCCAATTGCCTCAGCAAAAAAGCAAAAAAAAAAAAAAAAAAAAAAAAAGGAGCATAACTAGATCTACTGGGAAAGAGAAAAGCAATTGAATACAATCCAATCATCCTGGCTCCCAAATTCCCCCCCCACCCACCCAAATCCTCCTTAGCAAGAGTATCATAAAAATAAATACTGATGCCTTTAGCATCTACTGGTAGCCTACTGTGGGAAATAATGAAAGGGAAAAAGAAAGGGAAAAAGCTCCTTAAAGATTGAGTCCTTTGAAGACAGAGATAGCTATAGGAGGCCTTTATTCATCTGCACAATCATTAATACCACTCCTACAATTACCTTGTATTTATTTTTTAATGTATTTTGTATATACTTAAATGTGAACCTATAGTCTTCCAAAATATAATGAGGAAAACCTCATTTTTGCCTTTATATCTCCATAACTGAATATAGTATTTGGCACATAGTAGTCATTTAATCAATGCTCCATTAATTGGCCAACTATTAAGTTGGCCCAAATAATATTTATTTTTATTAATTATTCAATAATCAAATATTTAATTTTGTTCCTTCCACCTTTCCCCATCCCACTGGAAAGAAAAAGAAAAAAGAAAATCCTTGTAACAAATAAACATAGTTAAGTACTACAAAGTCTCATATTAGTCATGTTCAAAAATGTTTCCTATATATTGATCCATTACCATTCTGTTATGAGATGTGTAGCATTCTTTCTTATTGGTCTTCTGGAATCATGGCTGATCAAAGTTCTTAACTCTTTCAAAATAGTTCACTTTCCCAGAATATTTACATTAGAATATAAATTATTTTTATTATCCAGGTTCTGCTTATTTCACTAAGTCAGTTCTTACATGGCTTCCCAGGTTTCTCTGCCTAAATAATTTTAACATGCTCTGTTCTGAACATTATACACTTACAAAAAAATTTCAATTATTCCCGACTGTATTCTTTCTACAATATAGCTCCAATCTTCCTCCCTGCCTTGTACCATGATACCACCATTCATCATGAGAAATTTCTATTCTAGACAATGGGTAATCACTGAAAAGTATTTCCTGTAGAGGTGTAGAATGTTCGCAACAGGGTATTATGGAAGAAATGGACAAATCCTGTATTATGAATATTATTTGGGCCAATTTAATATATCAATCAATCAAAAAGTATTAAACACCTACTATGTACCAAACACTTTGCTAGGTTCTAGGGAATACAAGAACAAAAATGAAACTGGTCTCCTGTCTATCTTCTATTCTCATTCTGCTCACTCCCATCTCTATACCTTTACCTACATTGTTCTTTGTTTGTGGAACAGACTCCATTTCTCTGTTGGAATACCCACCTTGTTTTAAGCTCCAACTTAAGTTCTAATCAAGTACTTATGCCAAATGATATCCAATATAAGGAAACAAATATGGGAAAGTCCTTATAGCTCAGCGTAAATGAATCTGATCTACATACATAGGTTTTACATTCTATGATATTTATAGTCTCAGATAGGATATTGCATAAGAAGCCTTAACAGTTTATTTCATTTTCAACATTCAGAACTTTAGCACAAAAAAAGGGAGTATTCAGAGAATGTCACATTTAGGATTATAAATTAGGATCATATTAAAATTTTATCAAATTCAAGAAGTTAAATTTTGCTTATTAGTTCCTGGTGAAGACAATACCCACCAATGATGTAATAACATTCAAAATCAGGTTGAGAACAGATGTCAACATAGCCCAATCTACTAATATGCTGATCATTGTGACTAAAATTTTTTTTAGCACAATACATTAAAAAAAAAAAAAAAAAAGCGCCAGAAGCTATGTGCCAGTGTCCATAGTCAAAAATAAAGGAGAAAACTGGGCCAATTCTTCCCTTTTTAACTTGCCACTTTGCTGCTTACCTAGTCCAACACAAAGAAGGGCACTTACCTGCATACAGTCATAGTATTCACGTAGGCACTTGGCTCCAAACCAGATTCTGGTGGAGCACAAAGATGGCATTTTTCCTTAACATCATAGGATTGTAACTTTAGAGATGAAAGGACCTTTTAGGACCACATATTCCTTCATTTATAGATGAGGAATCTAAAGCCCAAGAAAAGCCTCAGCAAACTGGTTTTCCCAAAGTCACTTGGACAGTGAGTGGCAGACTTGGGACTCAAATCCACATCCTTGGAAACCAGCCCTGTTTCTACTATACCTCCCCATATTGTAACCAAGGAATGCATATATTCTCGAACAATCAGGGGAGAATTAGGCTTATTTAAATTCCAGAAATGATTCAGAAACAGAGCTATGAGCCAAATTCAAGTCTATTTTTCATTGACTAGCTACTAGACAACAAAAGCAATTGCCTTTTTATTATTACATTGGGTTAACAACACAAAATGAGTATAATTCTGACTCGAGATTTTGTGATTCAATGAAAGTAGATTCAGTGTAGCTCATACTATAGATTTTGGTATATAACTTGGAGTTATTTCAAAACTATTTTCTTCATTTCTTTAAGCTTCTGTGATTTCATCAGTCAGTGGTCCCTCCTTTATGTCTTCATAGACATTTTTCAAGTGTTAACTATGGCTGGAAAATTAAGCAACTTCCTTTTAACCTGGGGATGAGTTTCTCTGAATTTAGCCAAGTGGGTCCTTATTGTCCAAGGACATTGTTATTAGGTCCATATTGAAAACCTTTCTGGCTTTAGAGCATCTGTTAGGTTTTACTCTCCAGTCTTTAACGTAAGATAACCTGTTTTATGATAAGGCATCAGGGAAAACCTTTAGATGAGGTACTGTATGATCATTTAAAAATTATGTTTTCACACACTAATGTTTTTTGAGCATCTATTATGTGGAAGGTAAAGCATTTAGTACTTTGTAACAAAGTTGTTTAAGGCATGGTCCCCACCCCCCTAAAAACCTGCATTCTAAATAGAGAATTTTAACTAAATGTAACATATTGTTTCTGGTTTAAGATAAAGAACAAATGCTAGCTTTTCCATAAATAATAAAATGTAGTATGGATCTCATACCCTTTTCCCTCCCCAATATTAGGTTAATTTAGGCAATTCAAATGTATGTGAGATTTTCTGCCTGACTTTGATTACTAAGATAACATAACAAAGGACTTTGAAAAGTATAAAAGGCTCTATAAAAGCAAAGTATACTTATCTGAGATAAGATAACTAAAAGTAATTTTTTTTTAAATTTTAGTTTAAAAGCTAAATGCTGTTTAGAAGAAAGGAAATGGGAGTAGCTGCTTTCAGGCACCAGAATTAACCAATAAATTTGGCTCAAAATTTCTGACACACCCTAGGAATCATTGAGTTTCTTTTCTTTTTTACTTTTATTGGGACAGTTGGGGAGAGGTGGGGAATAACAAAAATCATGCACAATGATCTACAGAAACAAAATTCTTTCTGGAACTAAACTCAAGCAAAAAAATACAGATATCAGATGTGTATTTGTATAATATGCTTACCCAGCATAAAGTAAAAATGGTACAAATTTGTATATTCAGAATGCTCAGGGCTGAGCAAGATGCAGACAGGCAAAAATGTAGGTGGATTGGGACCCTATCACTGCAAGGACATTATTCTTTTCTATTAAAAGAAGAGGAACCACAAGTAAGTTAGTCTCTTCTGAAAGGGTTGCTCTGTAAAATGGCTTAAATAAACTGTGGTTCTGACTAATCAGGAATCAGGTCAATAAGACCATCCTGTCACATTATTATTAAGTATTATTTTTATTGAAAGGATTGTGTTTACTTAAGTATTATGTCCTTGCACTGTCACAGAAAACAACAAAAGTCTAAAGCAGCAAAGGATAGAGATAATCATGTTGTTGTTTAGTCTTGTCTGACTTCATGACCCCTTATGAGGTATTCTTGGCAGACTGGAGTGTTTTACCATTTCCTTCTTCAGTTCATTTTACAAATGAGGAAACTGAGGTAAAAAGGGTTAAGTGACTTGCCAAGGGTCACACAGCTAGTAAGTATCTGAAGCCAGATTTGAATTTAGGAATTTGAGGCTTCTTGACTTCAGACCTGGTGCTCAATCCAGTGCTCATAGAGCTGATTGTGTTTATTAGTTTAATTTCTGGGACTACAAACAAAACTTGCAAAAGTTTTTTGGTTTTTTGTTTTGTTTTGTTTTGTTTTGTTTTGTTTTTTTTGCAAGCAGAGCTTATCCTTCTATCCTTACTTTATACTGGGGTTAGGAAGGAAGACAAAAAGGAATTTTGTCATTAACTCTCCTTCATCTATCATGCCCTTCTTCCCCCCAAAAGAAAACACTTCAAGAGCTTTTTAGGTAGCATCTACACCAATGTATCAAGGTCAAAGTACAAAGCTAGGTGACACAGAAAAGGCAAATCATTACATTTCTTTTATTTAACTCACTTAACTCAATTTTTTTTCTTTTCTTTTTTTTTTTTTGCTGAAGCAATTGGGGTTAAGTGACTTGCCCAGGGTCACACAGCTAGAAAGTGTTAAGTGTCAGAGATCAGATTTGAACTCAGGTCCTCCTGACTTCAGGGCTGGTCAGGAGGACCTGAGTTCAAGCTGCCCCTTAACTTTCAATTTGCTAAACTGCTTCCTTAAAATTTATGTACTTTTATCTATAGCTATAGCTATAACAGAATTAACTTAAATGTTGCAATCTGTATCATTGTTGGGGAGGATTCATATTGATGCAATTAATTATCAAGACATTGGAGCATAAAATTGTGGAAGTATCATCATTTTGTAACATCAAAATTATAGTTTTACTAATATTGTCTAGACCAGGGTATAACTAAGTCGAAATGAGACCTTATCACAATTGGATTAAATTCTCTCTACTAACAAAGTCTGGTGAATTTAGGACATAAGACTAACAATCCTATTTTATCTCCTGCTCAATTAACTTATATGAGTGATTTGATTTCTCTGAGGTTTCTTTCCTTGTTTAAATTTGGAAACCCAACAGCATTTTAAAAGACTTTGAAATTTTTAATAAATGAAATCTTTAAGACTTCAAAAAAAAAAGGACATCAACAAATTAGTTGCTAGATTTAGCTTATATTTAAAAGCTAAAGTTATTTTCTAGATTCGCTTAAGTTCTCATTTAGTCAACCAATATTTAAATATGCACATGTGTAGATACAAAAAAGAAATACAATTGTGTATTTTCCTTTTGATGTAGCTACAAAGTGACCATATAAAGTTTTACTCTAAGATCATTCTCTATAACTCTCTGGGTCTCAAATTTCCTTTGGGATGATACATTGCCTACTTGTATAAAATGACTATTTTGGTCAGTTTGCATGCCTCTATTGAAAGCAAACCCCTAGATATCTTGGGAGGTTTCTGTGGTCAAAAATTTTTGACTGAGGCAATTGGAATTAAATGACTTGCCCAGGATCACACAGCTATGAAGTATTAAGGATCTGAGGCTAGATTTGAATTCAGGTCCTCCTGACTCGAGGGGCTTTTTTTTTTTTTTTAAATAAGGTAGTAAGGAGAATCAAAGCAAAGAAGAATCTTGCAAACTATAATTTATATAGAGTATTTTAACCTTTTACCGTATTTATGTAGAGATTACTTCATCTTATTTTCACACTGGATTGATAAGAAGGACTCATTTTTATGATTTGATAGCTGCAAATGTAAAGCACTAAAAAATTTCGATTTACCTGGGATCACATAATTAGGGGTGAAGACATTACTTCTTGATTTCTATAGTTTTTATTTCAAGAATAGTTTCCTTTCCAATACATTCTTAATTTCTATGTAAAATCAAACATTTTTGAAGTCTTATCTTTCCTTCTTATTTTCTGGGTTAAGAAAACAAACAACCTTATTACTCTAGAAGGGGAGAATATCCTATTATATAGGTACTTATGATGACTATCCTTTGGATTGATTGTGCATTAGTTTCTAGAGGGTCGAGATGATGACTTCACATTTAAAGTATAGCTCAATGGACTTCCTTTTCCTCTTCTACTTCTCAAATAGGGGAGACAATTTACTTTTGTAAGGTCCAGTTTTCGTTTTTGATTTCTTGAAATGTAGCTCTGAAAAGCAGGCTTAAAAATAATGCCCATTGTGTTTTAAATAGAGCTACTGGACTATGCATTTAAATCCAAATCATTCTGACTTTCCAATGAAAGTCATGAATAGCCAATAATAGTTCCAGCCTAAGCCCCAGAGGCACACTGTTCAAGTATTTTAGGCTTAGCATGAGTCTGAATACTATTTGTTTTCTATTTTGGCCAGAAACTAAGAGGATCTTTCCCTGGCCCAGACTGACATCTTTGGGATAATAAATTGTGCCACCTTTTGTGTCAGTTCCTAACCTATCCTTCCGTGGAGAAAGGCATCTTTCCTTTCTTCTCTTTAGCTTCTTTTCTTTTATTTCCTTCAGTTCACAGAGGGTATCATACCCTAACTTGCGGACGATCTGTCCAAAGAAATGTAAATTTTTGACCACAGAAACCTCCCACGATATCTAGGGATTTGCTGGCTAGGACCAACCCTTACTCTGGTGCTCACTGATTGACTAACAATTGGCCTAGGTCAAACCCCACTTAGCTGTAGTTTGGGCCCTGATTGGTTCTGAGTAAATGTAAATAATAATTGTTTCTCTTTTGGCCAGAAACATAGAGGGTCTCCTCTCCCAGACTGATTTTTTTTTTTTTTTTTGACTAGGTAAAAAAGATCATTCTTTGCCTCATTTCTTACCTAGTCTTAATCAATGATTGGGCCTGATCTGTATCTGGCCACGAAAGCTAGATGGATCCAGAGGAGAAAGTGAGGCCAGTGACTTGCCTAGCCTTCCTTCTTCAAATCCAAATCACTTGCATGTCATGGCATCACCTCCCTGATGTCATGGTCCTCTTCAAGAACAAAGGACAATGGCACTAACTTTGCAGGGAGAGGTTCAAATATTTCTTTGGTTACTTTTGTGTGTCCTTAAAAGTCACTTAATTTCTTTGGGTCCCAGTTTCTCAACTGAAAAATTAAGAAGTTGGACCAGGCAGCCTCTAGCTTCCCTTCTAGTTCTTAATCTATGGTTTATTGCCAAATACTCCTTTAATTTAATCCTTTGTCTATTCAGCTGGTCAGGATGAAATTTTATGTAAATGAAGGTGACAATTTAATTAATCTATTAGTACATTAATTATAATTAAAATTTATATTAATCTTAATCATAAATTGAAACAATCCCAAATAATATAAAATCACAAACAAGTAATCATCCTAATTACAAGCCCTCTGATCCCAAAGTACACAGAAAATAATGAAAATGTATAATCAAAGAGACAGATTAGAAAAATAACTCAAGAATTTTTCTTTGCTGAAGGGAAAAAACTGCTGTCCCAGATCACTGCCAAGATCTAGTTGGAAGTACTTTGTTACCATATCAGTACTTCTCAAGGAGAAGTTACCACAGTTTACTGTCACATCTCCCATGTATATATTTCACACAATTATATATATATATATATATATATATATATATATATATATATATTGCTGAGGGAATTGGGGTTAAGTGACTTGCCCAGGGTCACACAGCTAGGTTGTTTTAAGTGTCTGAGGTCAAATTTGAATTTAGGTTTTCCTGACTTCAGAATTGGTTCTCTATCCACTGTGCCACCCACCTTCCCCTCACACAACCATATTTTTAAAAGAAAACCAAGGAAAAATGTTTTCTTCCCACAAATTCCTCCCTCTTCTTCTTTCCCCATTTGCTTTGAAGTTGCTGCCACAATAGCCAACAAAGACAACTTAGAGATTTTAAGAACACAAATCATTTTCATAGGTTAGGGGCAGAATACTAACAAGGACAGGAAAGGATTAAAAATTAAGGAGCTGCTAGCTAGCTGTGAACTAGATTACTGGTCATTGACTAGACTGAGCAAGTAGCAAAGCTCCTCCAAACTCTTAGCTGAATAATAGTATTGGGGTGGGATGCTTGTGTAATCTTTTCCTTCCCTTGAGCAAATCCATGCCAACCCAAACTTAAAACTTGGAAAGAAAGGTAATACTAAATGTAAATGCTACCTCTAAATCACATTGAAAATAATTTTCTATTATCTCCTTATCAAAAATGTTAGTCCACATATATCATCACCTTTAGATATAGAACACCTTAGATACAGAAATATTTTACACTAATACAGAGGATTACAAACCAGGCTCTAATTGCTGATATGATCCCCAAAGATTTTAGAATAAAAGTGTCTGGGGAAAAGAAGAAAATTATTTGAGAAAATAAGGTGCTGCCTAAAGAGTAATTTCTGTTAGTTATCAAGTTCACATAACTTTTATTTTTTAAATTTTGATGAGGTAATTGGGGTTAAATGACTTGCTCAGAATCACACAGCTAGGAAATGTTAATGGGTCTGAGACTAGAGTTGAAGTCAGGCCTTCCTGACTCTAGGGCAAGTTTGCTATTACTGTGCCACCCAACTGCCCCCAGTAACTTTATATCCCCACATTGCTCTATAATCTAGGTTTTTGCTTTAATAGCACAGATTTTTTGACAGTATATAACTTCCATTTAAAAATTAAAAAATCCAGAAACCCTTATCTGTTCTCTTTTTCACTGAAAAATTCATTCTGTATTTAAAAAGGGTAATATATATATATATATATATATATATATATATATATATATATATATACTTTGGCAGACTTAAGAATTTTGATCAATACAATGGTCAACCATGATTCCAGGAGACCAAAAATGAAGCATCTCATACATTTCCTGACAGAAAAGTAGAAGAGTCATGGGGCAGGATGATGCACATTTTTAAACATGGCCAATGTAAGACTTTTTTTGTTTTGTTTTGTTTTACTATATCTATTTGTAACTAGTGGTTTTTTCCCCCCCAGTGGAGGAAAGTAGGAGGAAGAGAAAATATGTATGGGTGTGAAATGAAACTGGCCAATAAGAGTTCAGTCATTAGAGCCCAATATACACATTCTAGTGACTGTTTCTTTGCAACTAAACTTAATATAACCACATCAAGATGGGAGTTATTCATATTAATCCCATCAATTTATACTTATTGTTGTGACTAGAGTAAATTTTAGTTGCAAAGAGGCTTAGCCTTGATATAAGAACATACTTTTTAACCATTAGTGCTAATCAAAAGCAGAAAGAGATAACCTTGAGAAGTGGCAGATTTCTCCTTGATGTAGCCAAGGCTAGATGAACACTTGCTAGATTTGTTGTGGTAGGAATTCTTTTTTTCTAGTATGGATTGGACTTCCAATTTCAAAACAGAATTGTGATTCTATAGTTCAGAAATTGGTCCTAGCTTTGGATGTGTCATTGTTGCAATAAGATTCTGAGCAAGTTACATACTTTCTCCAAGTTTCTTTTTTCTCATCTGGAAAATGAGATGATTTTTGAAATACCATCCAAGTCTAATATTCAATGACAAGGATAATAATGAATATGAGAAAGTAACACAATAGCTTTGTCTAATAGTTTCTTCATAAAATGGTGTAGTGAGTGGTTCTTAACTGTGGTTCCTGAACTTGGTTGCTTTTTTTGTTTTGTTTTGTTTTGTTTTTTTAATTAATTAAAGCTTTTTATTTACAGAACATATGAGTGATTTTTCTACATTGACCTTTGCAAATTTTTTTTGTTCCAAATTTTTCCCCTTTCCCCCCATCCCTACCCTTAGATGACATGTAGTCTAATACATGTTAAATATGTTAAATTATATGACAAATCTGAACTTGTTTTTTTAAATTTTTAAAAAAAATTTTGATAACTACATTTGATTAAAATTTTTTGTAATTCTATATATTTTATTTCATACATTTATAAACATCATTCTGTCTGAGTGTGGTGGTCCATACCTTTAATCCCTGCTATGGGGAAACTGAGGCTAGTGAAATGCTTGAGTGCAGGGCTAAAGTTCTGGGGTATCCATACTAAGTACAGTTCCAGTATCTTAACATTTCCCATACACTAGGAGTGGAGGGCTTCCAGGCTCTCTAAGGGGTAGTTAGGTAAACTGACCTAGGGTGGAAAAAACAAAATCAAAGCTTTCTTGCTGATTATCAGTGGGATTGGTCTCTAGGAGAAGAAGTTATATATTTCTCTAGCCAGGATAAAACAGTGAAACTAAATCTCAAAAACACCATCACTACCACATTATTCTGAGAAGGAATCTGTAGGTTTTCACCAGACTGCCAAAAGAGGCCATAACACACACTAAAAAAGATTCAAAATCCTTGATATATTGGGGGAAAGTCTTGGACTGAATTTGAATTCCTTCTATTATCTTCTGCCAGTTACCTTATGTGGGTCTCAGATTGCCCATCTGTAAAATAAGTGGATTAGTCAAAATGACCTTTAGTCCGGACTTTCTCCAAGTTCTAAATGTGGTATCCTATTTATATTTTCCCTAAGTGTCCAGCAGATGATAGAATTTAATCATATCTTTTTCACAAACTTGAGAAAGAATATCAGGCATTTTCACTTTAGACAATTAACATCTACAGGAATGCGTACAGAGGGGGACCTATTGCTTTCAAAGGCTCTGTGGGTAAAGTGCTGGGTGAATAAGGAAGGTTGTAGAGTTAAGCTTTTTCTTTGGAAAAGCATAGAATCAATCCTGTGAATAGAGTTGGCAACAGTGAGGTTGTATTTTTAGGTCAGCTAAGTAACTATATAACAGTAAAACTAACTTTTACTTCTAAGTCTTTCTCATAGAGTTTCCTTTCAAATAAAGATATTAGTTATGTCCTGACCTGACTCCACAGTCCTCCAGGTATATATTTGCATTTCCTTAAGGAATAGTTGAGCAGCTACCATTAAACTGTGGAGTAGACAAATAGACAATTCAGAGGGAGAAAGAATGTTGAAGATTATTTACAGATGAAGAAATTAAGTCCAAAGATGTGAAGGACATTACCAGCCCTCAATCACAGTTACTTAGTGGTAGAATTGAGACTAGAACACAGGTGTCCAGTACCTTCTATACTTTTATATCAGATAGGAAATGGAGGCTAAGTAGCACTGGATTATTACCCTACAAAATGCTGGCTAGTGACTGGGCTAGTGTGCTGTTCTGCTTTCTGATGGTAATTTAATCTTGTACCGGTATGATGGACCTGAAGAAATACAGATAAGATTAACAGTGGCTCAACAGGTTTTAGGTTTATTTTAGGGAGCTCATTACATGATCTCAGTTTTACAAGCCAAAATCAAACCTCAGGCATGTCCTAGAATAGAGAAGAAACCCCTGCTTGTCTTGGGAGCTTCACACAAGGCTTTGAGGAATGACTGAAGCATGAGTTGGACCTCTAGAAGCATCACACAATATTTTTTTTCCCTATTCTCGATTATTTGGAACAAAACTGGCTTCTGGAAACAAAAGACTAGAAATATATAACATATAACTCACCTGATAGATTTTTCTTCTAATTTGTTCTAGCATTAAAAAGTTGTATAGGGATAGGGACTAAGGTTATTTGCTTATGATTTCACTGCTATAGGAAACTTCTCGGGTGAAGAAATTCCCTCCAAGATCATCACCTTCTCTGAAAGTTTCAGTTTTAGATTTTGTCTAAGACAGAGGTATCAGACTAGTGGGAAATGATTAACAAAAAAAATAAAAATACAACAGAAGATCATGTTAATTTGTGGGTTTTCTAAATTAACATGTAGCCAACAAAGATTCACTTCTATTTGAGTTTGACACAATTGACCTAAACTCTGAAACTTATTTGGCCAAGGTCATACAGCCAATAGATGTCAGAGGTGGGGCTGAAGCAAAATTCTTCCTGATTATATATTTGACTAACTGTGAAGATGAGGTATTTCTCAACAATGTTCACTTTAATAGTAACAAGACAAAGGTCATTGAAATTATTTCCCAAGTCCTAGAAGAAAAAAATAAGGTTATTAGATTTTTGGAAAGATGACTCCCTCTTCCTCTCCCCCCCCCCCCGAAAATTACAGTGTTTTTGTAACACAGTTTTGTAAAATCTGTGTCTCTGTCAAGGTAGATGTGGAATTAATTTCAAGGGAGAATATGGAGAAGACCTGAGATGAGACTAGAATCTATCATTAGCATCACATCCTCCTTGATCGTGTTCTTTTCTCCACAACACTGAAATCTTCTTGTGTATTTATTAGTAAGAGGTGATAGAAAGCATAAAGATTTAGAGGATAAAAATCCTAAGGCCTGCTAGTGCCATAAGTAGAGAAAGTCTCCAGATATAACTTGCTATTTGTGTATCAAGTCAAGGTTACACCAGTTTCACATTGCTACTAAATAACTTGTGAAATTTGTATGAGCACATTGTTGCAGGGCATAAAGAAGTTAAACCACATGCTATCAATTTAAATATATGTTTTTAAATGCTGGCAAACAAATCCCAAGTACTATGATAGTAAAGTTGAACTAAACTGACCAGAACAAAACAGGAAGCAAAAGGAATAATGATTTCTCAAAAATGTAACTATTTCTGCAACTTATCATGGCTATGAGAAGAACAAACAGGTAATTAATTGTTCATGAAATCTCAATAGAAAAATATTAGTAAAAAGGGAAAACCCCTGGAATTTGGGGAATATAGTGTTAAAAGCAAACAAAATTAACTACTCTGCTGTGGTAGCTAATAAACATCTAAAATTCATTCATTGTCCTTACAAGTTTTGCAAATTGAAAATGTAACTGTTATTTAGTTGTGTCTGATTCTTGGTAACCCCATTTGGGGTTTTCTTGGCAAGGATACTAGAGGGCTTTGTCATTTCCTTCTCCAACTCATTTTATACATGAGGAAATAAAAGGCAAACAGGTAACTTGCCCAAGATGACACAGTTAAGTGTCTGAGGCTTCAAGAAGATCATTCTTCCTGGATTTCAGTTCCTGCACTCTATCTAAAGTGGCCATCTAGAGGATTTAAAAGGATTTAAATGGTAAGACAGCACAGCTTTAGAGCTCCATGGGAACTTAAAGCCTACTTATCCAACCCTTTAATGAAGAAACTAAGGGCCATCAGATGAATGACATGACCACGAACACACATTGCAGAAGGACTCAGTCCCAGTTCATGTCCTTGAACTCTCAAACTGCACCATGCTGCCTTTCTAAACATTGAAGCTGATAAGATTTAATTATCAAAGGTGGGCAATTAAGTGGAAGTTAAGGCTCTGAAGGATACATACCAAATTTCTGGACAACATCATGGAGAATAAAATGTTCCTTGATGTTACTGTTAGAATAATGGATTGAACAAAGCCCTGGCTGGTGACTGATACAGGACAACATTCTTCATGATCTTAGGCTATGTACTTTTTAGTGTTCTGAACTATAATTCAAATATCAGGCTATATTCTCATAATGTTGCACTTTTTCATTGACTCTCATTACTGGACTTCCCTCCTCATTTACCTTTTTAAGTTGATCAATTCAGGGACTATTAGTAAATACACTGTTTATCACATTGTCACTGTGGTATTGTCTCATATTACTATTGCTTTCTACAGTTATTGTGGAAATAGTTCAGTTGATTTCTTTCCTTCATATAACCGCAACTGAAAACTTTCCACACACAAGACAGGGCACAGCCAAAGATGAAAGAGGATGGAAGAAATCAACTGAATGTTTGTGTGATTATCACAGCCCAACTAGACCCTAAAAAAAGTTGAAAAAAAAAATGTATTCTCCTCCCTTCACTGTATAAGTAGATGACTACAGGCATAAAGCGTTGCATATTGTTTGACTTGATTGATATTCCCTAATGGCTATTTTCCCCCCTTTTATTATTTAATCTTGTAACAAGACATGACTGCATATGTAGAGGGGCAAGAATATATTTGGAAGTGAAGGTGGTAATAAAAACAAAAGGTATTTTTTTAAAAGGGTCAGGAAATGTTTCATTTTGGTTAAATTAATTTCCTTGCCATAGTGTTATATTATAACAAGAAAAATTTTTAATGGTTCTCTAACTGCTGCCTCCTGTGTGAAAAGTAAAATTCCTAGCCAATCTAAACATCTAAACTTTTGCCAAATCTTAACTGAATTAGGACAATTCAACTGACATTGAAAGACCTCTTGAAAAGTATAGTTCTCTAAATTCCTGGGTCAGTTTTATGACATTTACCTCACTCAATTCACTAAAGTCAAATTGTACTTCTAATTTCTTTATGTAGGAAAATTAAATTCTAAAAGCAATCCCAGAAAAACAGAATTTTATAATCTGATACAGATTTTAGAGATTATTCTAAACTCCTAATTTTACAAATGGAAAAACTGACATTCAAAGAAATTAAATAACTTTGCCATCATTGTTGACAACAGCTTTTTAAGGGCAGAACTGAAATTAGAATCCTTATTTCCCAGCTCCTAGGCTGGTACTCTTTCACCATTGGTTTTTTCCCTGCAAATTTTTCAGCATCTTAATGAGTTTCAGGAAAAATTCCAGAAGAGCTGAGATATGGTACAAGCACACCTTGATTTAAGCAAGTCCAATATATGAATATTAAGAGTTACCAAAACATAATTTACAAAATAAATAAAATATTGCTTTAGAGGGCTCCCCTAATGCATGTAACTAATTATATCTATATCATTACTGAACATACTTATTCTATAAAATGAGGCATACTGGTAGTTTAATATAGAAATTATTAATTATAAATATGTCATGGCTCAGGATGGCTTGTCCAAAGCAATCAGAGAGTAAAACATTCATTTATTCAAATTTTAGAGTATTATTTTTGATAATAAAACACTTGAGAAATTGGCTGTCATTAAATGAATAATTATTCCTTATTTCATGATATCAGAATGTTCTGGAGTTCAGACCTGTGATTTCATTGATAAAATGAACTTTTATTAGAGTTAGAAAATAAAGATCAGCAACTATTATACAATGGTCTCATCGAGTTGTCTGGAGGTATAAAGACACTTGACTTGCTCAGGAAGTGTTACAAGCTGCCGATGAATACAAGTCTTCCTGATTCAGAAGCCACACTACTCTATCTATCTATCTATCTATCTATCTATCTATCTATCTATCTATCTATCTATCT
>JAJPUD010000073.1:629130-697647 GCA_023553655.1 Myrmecobius fasciatus
TCTATCTATCTATCTATCTATCTATCTATCTATCTATCTATCTATCTCTATCTATCAAGCCACACTACTTCTCTTTGTATTTTCCTAGTTTGCATATACCCTGAACATCAATATCAAGTGAACTTTTGCTCTTCACAGTAAGAAGGTTCAGACCTATCTGAGCCTGCCTTAGGACACCTGACAAAGGTACTGCCACAGTTCAACACCTACTCTTGACACTTTCCTTGGAATGGATCACTTATCACACAATTTTGAATCAGAAAATCCTTAAAGCATTTGCTCATCCATCAATCACTCTATTAACAAATATTTGTTAATTGTTTAAAGGTTAAAAGAGTATCCCTGTCCTTTTGGAGCTCACATCTAATGGGGGTATTTTTGTTATTCAATTGTTTCAGTCCTGCCCAACTTTTTGGGACTCCATGTAGGGGGTTTTCTTGGCAGAGATACTGAAGTGGTTTGCCATTTCCTTCTCCAACTCATTTTACAGATGAGGAAATTGAGGCAAACAGATTAAGGGTCACACAACTAGGAAGTGTCTGAGACCAGAGTTGAAATCAGGAAGATGAGTTTTGCTGACTCCAGGCCCAGCACTGAATCCACTTTGCCACCTAGCTGTTCATAATGGGAGATACAACATGTAAATATCTATGTACCTAGAAGATAAATATAAAGTACACAGGAAGTATTCCCAGAGGAAGAAAGTAGCAGAAGAAGAAACTGGGAAAAGACTCTAAAAGAAGGTGGTGTGTCCTGAAGGAAGTCAAGAAAGCTAAAGTCAGAAGTGAGAAGGGAGGACAATCTAGGAATGGGGGACAGCGTACAAAGGCACAGAGTCAAAAGAAGGGGTAAAAAGAATTAGACAGAGGACTAAGGAGAATTCTAGGGCCCAGGGCAAGCAGAGCAAAATTCAAATGGAGCAACCTGCTCCATTTTCAGAGAAACATTCAGAGGAAATAGGAGGATCTGGGGAGAAATCTCAAACTTCAAGATATAAGGCATCTTTACAGGATCCTGGGACATCATCAGGCTAGTGCGGGGAAGGCCATTTTTGGGGATGGGTACAGATGGAGAAGATCAATGGGGTGGGACTACCGATTGGAAGAGGGGAGAAAACAAGTCATCTCCTAGCTGCCTATCTTTAACTATCCTGACTATTAGTGAGAAAGGCTAAAGAAGTATATTTTTATCATTAATATATTTTCAGGTTTGGTACCCTGGGGGGCACCATAAGTCACTTGAACAGGGTGACAAGGGCTCCTAACACAGATAAAAACTGAGCTTAGCCCTTACTAAGTATGAATCATTAGTTAAAAGAAAGTTACTAGATGGTCCAGTTCCTCCCAGGCAGGATCCCAGGTTATTCCTTCCTTGATTTAGCCTAGCTTTATTTCTTCTACCAGTATCAGTTTTATAGTGTTTCTAGGTCTCTCACTTCATCCTCTGTTCCTTGTAGCCCAAAGCCTGAGTGAGGTCTCTCCATCTCATTCACAATTGATCTGGGGATGCCTTTCATATTGCTTGCCCTGTTTTTTTTTTTTTTTTTTTTTTTTTTTAAATTGTTAGTCCCACTGCTGGCATGGGTAATTATGGCTAAGCCAATCATCTTGTCTTAGCTATGACTGTCTATAAGAAAAAAATTTTTTTTCATCATATGACTTCTGAGGTCACCTTAATAAATATTCTCTATTTTAACTGGCTTACATGCCTGTCTAATATGTGAGTTTACCAGTTTTAATTCCAGTAAAGCTCTGCCTTCTCCTTTTTTTTTTTTTTTTTTTGAGGCATCTTGATACAGAAACAAAACCAATAAAATTTAATTCCAAAGATGAGTGTAAATCCCAGTTCTGCTACTTGCTACTTAGTCAACTACTCCTTTTTTGGGGGCATCCATTAATTGATTTTCAAGAAGGGGAGAGCAGGGTTGGAATAGGTTTTTAAGTTTTCTTCCAGCTCTAAATTCTGTGAAACATAGAATACCCACTTCCTAGTATGGATAAGCCATAGCAAATAGTACCTTACTGAATCTTTCAAAGCTAATCAATTTATCCATATAGTTCTAATCTCACTTTTCTGGTCAATGCATTCAATTAGCTAGCTATTATAGAAAATGCTCTATAATGTAATCTTCATAAATATTTAATTTATTTTCATTTTAAAGATACCTTAATGACAATGTCTAATGGTAGCACATTAGGAATGGAGCCATTAAGAAAAATATTCCTTAGATATTATTTCTTCTGTTTCTTATCTTTACAGATTATATTTATTTCTACATTTCCCCTCGAAAAATGTGAGCAAATTGTTTAGCATAGTAATACTATACCAAGCTCTCAAAAACAAAATGCCTATTACCTGGATCTTCCAAAGACACACCCATGACTACCAGAAGATTGGGCTGTGGGTTCTTCTCAATCTTTTTTTCAAAAAAATACAGAATTTGTAATTTCTCACTTGAAAGCTTAATTGACCTGCCACACTAAAATTGAGGGTTTAACTGAGGATTCTAAAATTCTTAGCCTTAAAATGAGGCCACTTAGAAAAATGCAAAATTAAACAGACAGTTCCTTTTGACTGTAAATAAATAAACATTTTAAATTTAATCATTTCTTTGTGGCTCCTGGTTGTTTTTGTTTTTAAATCATGTAACACAAACATCATTCTCTATTTAATGACTCCCTTTTCAAAATCCAATCTGTGATTTGAAGAAAAAAAAAATCCCCAATACAATAATTCATCTGTATTCTCTCATGGGGAAAATAAGAAATCTCTCAAATGGAATCGTATGCCTAAAAAATCTTTAGAAGTGTTCATCATTTCTTTTCTCTTCCTATCAGATTAGATTTTTCAATCACATGATGAGAATGTGATGGAATATTCCTATAATTTTATTGTTCTTGGTTTTGAAAAATGTCAAGGCTATTCTATGCCAGTATTTTTCCTTTTATGTTAGTTTGTTTCAGTGTGTTCTACATATGTTTTAGAACTTATTTTACACATTTATTTTAGGTAATTTAAATTTTTCTGATAATGCTTCTTTTATTTATTTATTTATTTGCTTTTTTTTGCTAAGGCAATGGGGGTTAAGTGACTTGCCCAGGGTCACACAGCTAGGAAGTGTCTGAGACCAAATTTGAACCCAAGTCCTCCTGACTTCAGGGCTGGTGCTCTATCCACTGCGCCACCTAGCTGCCCCGATAATGCTTCTTTTAGCTCTTTGTTAACTTTTCATGGATTAGACTTTTTGTAGTCAGAAAAATTCACTAGTCTTCCACTATGCTAAGTCCTGCACCTTCTTCCCCTGCTACTTGATATGACATTATTTTTAATCACTAAAGTATCTCTCCTATGAAAAATTTGTTTCTGGGATTTACCAACTTCATTCTAACCAATTCTTAAACTAAAGTTCAATTCATTTAATGGCAGCCAACTCAAAGCCCTTAGAGGTTAATTGTTTGGATTGTGGATTATCCATATAGTAAAATGTTAATTCTCTGCATCACAGATTTAGAGCTGGAAGGGACTTTGGAGATCAATTATCTAATCTAATCCTTTCATTTTACAGATGAAGAAACTGTGATGCAGAGAAGTGGGTATGACTTACTTGTCCAAGGTCACACAGGCAGTAATTCAAACACAAGATCCTATGACTTTAAATCCAGTGAGTTTGCTGCCATGTCATTTTCATTAGTCCTTCAGTTACAAGGGCTGAAAGAAATCTAAGAGGGTGAAAATCAATCCAGTATATTTCAGTTAATGACTCTCTTTAAAAACTCCTGAGAAGAGGGGAAATGTTTAAGTGATGAAAATATTTTTGCATTTTTTTGTCTATTTCAATTATTCTAGGTAATCCTTATTAAACTCCTACTCCTTGTAATATGAGGTATTAAAAATGTGTCTATAATTGCTTCCCTTTACAGACTTATAGAATGTTTGTATTAGAAGGATCCTTAGATCTGAACTCTCTCTCTTTTTTGCCAAAGAAGAAAACAGTTCCAATAAGAGGAAAGACTAAGTCACAGTCACGTTGCTAATAAATGGCAGAATTAGACTTCTTATACCTTCTAAGGCTAAATCCAATGATCATTCCATAACATCATACTGAATGAATTATTTACTGTAATAGTACTAGTAAGAACACAAACATTTTAAAATTAAATACTTTAAAACATGTTAAATTTTTAAAAATTATTTAAAAAAAAATTTGAGTGACTCAAAAGATAAGTGAAGCATGACATACTGGCTTTTATAAATTGAGAATAGGTGAAAGAAGTGATGTAGTTATACATGCACACATATGTAGGGATAGTCTTTTAAGCCTGTCTCATATAGTGTAAATATGTCATTTATAAATTCACATTGAAAAAGCAAATATATACATGAGAGCAATCTCATCTAAATTTATCTCTCTGAGCACCTAGCACAGCATTCTGCATACAAGAGGCAATTAATAAGTGCTTATTGAACTGAATCCAAATGAATCTACAACTGTATTGGATGCTTCATAATCAGTGATGTAACTAACAGTCAATGATGTAGGAGAACAAAGAGCATGGCATAGCTACATATGGAGTTAACAGCATCAGTTTGTTTTAAAAGGGTGGGAGGTTATACAAGCACCTATATTTTTCACAGATGAAGTAGGCTGAAAATATTACCAATTGAGTAATCTTTAGCAAATAAATTTGAAAGAAAGCACAATCTATGCTATAAACTTCTTTCAGAAAGCTAAATTCCCTAGCAGAATGTCAGAGATTTAAACACACATATGCAGTATTTCATTTGTAAGCAGTCTACAAAAGGACTCATGGTAGCCATATAAAAGCTTTTCAAATAAAAGATACAGCATGTTTTTAAAATTAATGTACCCAAGTGCAAACAAAACATAAGCATTGAAGAAAAATATTTTTAAAGTTAAAGAGGAAAGCCCCCATGTATAACATGGATATGATTTGCTTAAAAAACAAACAAAAAACCCCCCACAATATTCTAAAACATTCTTCTCAAATACTCTTCAACTGTTTTAACTGGTGAAATGGCACAAGTGAAAAAGAGCACTTGTATAGTTTCCAGGGAATCAAATCACTGAACAATCATGCCAACATTATTTTTGGAGTTGGAGGTTTCAGTCTCTCTAGAAAGAATGTATTTTAATCACACCTAGAAGTGCATTGGGAAGTCTATTTCAGTCATTTTAAAATTCTTTCATTTGGCAAAGTAATATACTCCTAAGTCATTATTACCAATTGCTCCTTTTCTCTTTTCAAAGGAGGAATCTGCTTAGTGCTTCTGTAAACAATAGAAATGTTTGCAGAGATCAGTAAAATTGATGTAAGATACTTACACATTTCTGTTCAAAGCAGGCTTCGGCCTGATCTCATATTTTCTAACCAGGAATTTCTAACCAATATGAACAAGGGTTGAAAAGACCCTATTTTTGCTTTTAGTTACGTGTCCAACTACCTTTAAGTCAGGGATAGCTGTACATAAAAATCTAAAGGACCATCCCAACTCTAAATATTTATTATTTTAAAGGACAGTGTAAATGCATTTTAAGGCAATACCTTAAAAACAAAAACAAAAACAACTTAATCAAAAAAGAAAACAAAACAAAACAAAAAAAATGAATAACATGATCTACCAAACTATTAGATAATTCTATGGAGAAAACAGAGCAGTTACTTGAGAAATATAAATCATGAAATTGAACTTTCACAACTGTTTATTTTATTTTTTTTTAAAGCAAATGTTTTGCTAAATTGGAAAGGTGTGTGTATGGCTTAATGAATATTTTATGCGGCGTGATTTTGGAATATGAAGAAATACAAAATCCTACTGGGAAGGGGCAAGTGGGAGCTAAAATGGTTATTGCTGGAGAAATCTGATCTACTGACACATCCCATTGAGCCCCTTCTAAAACACAGCTGCAAACTGTACGCCTCTCCTTGATAGCTCCTGGACGGGTTGTGACGACATGTCTGCTCTCGTCCAGGGTCCACAGAAAACATAGCTGAGATAATGCAACTGAATAATTTCCTCGGACCAAATCGAACTTTCCCCGATAAAAGAAAAAGCAAAGATAATACATCCCATCTTGCCCCACCTCTTTCTTTTTTTCTCCTTTTTTCTTTTAGGGAAAACTGACATAAATTGTGGAGGAGCACTACAGCGCCACCAACACAGATCAATGCAAAACAAAAAAGATCTCCCACCGTGTGCAAAAAAAAAAAAAAAAAAAAAAACCCTAGAAAAATGCCCAAAATTACAAAATGTCTCCCAAATGTACCTTTTCTGAAACAAACAAAATATCTGTGAAAGGCGCCTAATGAGGAGCTGGTGAGAAATTCTGCTTCCAAGGAGTAGCCTTACAAAAGATCTGCCCTGCAAATAAAAGACCCACTATTTAGTAACAGCCATAACTTAATATAAACCCTGTTATGTCAATCTCCACCTTCATTATACCAAGGGCAGCTTTTCTGTACTTTGTATCGAAGGAATCCACGAAGAGCGACCGGAATCGTTTTAGAAAATGTTTAAAACTACAACCGTAATGCATGCTGATAATTTAGTCGTGGACAAATTAGGTAGTACAAGATTTTTATAAAGGAAGATATGCACATATTTGGCATTGCCAGCATTTCTGGCACAAAATAAGTCCATCTTGAAATATTTGAGTTCTTCTATAGTTCACGGTAATTGAAGTATAATCTGCGCTTTAAACATATTTTGTTTTAACAATAGAAAGAACTGTTTTCTTTTTTTTTTTTAAATTGTCAAAATTAACCAGATACGATTAGATAGAATATGCAGAGACCAAAGCTAAAGGAGAAAAAAAATCACCAAGATTTGTTTTGTTCATTGAAAACACAATGAAAATCTTTTTAATCTGGTGGCTCGTTCCAAAAATTCAACAATAGAGATGTTTAAACTTACCATAAGTGAAGGAAGAAAAGAAGCCAGTCCTTACAAAATAATTGTAACAATATAAGCTGGATACTTGTGCCCTTAGAAACAGCAGCCTCCATGCAGCATATGGATCTTCAAACATCTTAGAAATATTTGGTAAATAAAAAGTAATACTTTCTTCCACGACCAGTGGCTCCATGAGGTGGTTTCCCCCAGGATCTGTGGGCGTTTGGGAAAAATCGGAGCAATATCCACAGAAGATTAAAAGCAGAGGAGGCAGCCAGCAGCCAGAAGACTCTGGGGTTAACAACTTTGCAATGGCAAACAGGCGTGTTCTGATTGGTTAGGAGGGCAGTGTCCCTACAGTCTGCACTATCCCCCGCTCCCCCCCCTCCTGCAGCCTGGGAAAAAAAATGCAGTGTGTGTGCCATTTTACACTGGGCTTTTAAAAGCACAGCCACCCAAATGACAAAAGTCTGGGCTCGATATTAAGTGACACTGCAAAACAATAGCTCTCAATGACTGTCTTGCTTTCTCTGGAAAATACCTCATGGCCTCAAGAAATGGATGTCTTTTTTTTTTTTTTTTTTTTTTTAAACCGTGCGGCTTGCCAAGACAATATGGTTTTCTCAAGGAAGTGTTTAGTTTTTAAAAATTTTATTGTTAAATCACCCAGCAATTTGGACACAAAAATGGTCATTTTAAAGTCATCCTGTAGGAGTCTTTTAGATTCAACATTGTTAGGCCACCTACAAAGCCTTCTGACCCTCCACAAAATTCAGGAATCAAAACAAGGCTTCAGGTCCATAAAATTATCTTCGTTAATAAAAAATACGACTACTTAGCATGCAAATGCACGCCAATGATACTAATTTCATTAGGCATTTAAAAAACAGCAGGTATAATTTGTGGTCTCCAAATTCTATTTAAAAACCCCTCCTTATAGTGACTGACAGAATTCTACCATGCTGCCCACAAACAAAATGGCTGTGGCAAAGAGTTTTTTGGTTCCTCCCACTGTGTCTTCCCCTGGCCTCCAGGAAGTATATGTGTGTGTATATATATATGTGTGTGTGTGTGTGTGTGTGTATACAATGTGTGTATGTATTTTTTTTAACCCCTAAAATATACAATTCTACAAGTACAAAACAAAGCTTGGACTCTAGGAGACACCTGGTGAGGGCCACTTTTTAAAAAGGCTTTGCTTTGAATGGTCATCTTTTAAAAAAATATTTGAAAGTGCATCAATCACTGGAAATTTACATGACTCTGTTATTTGAACTTCCTGTTTTACATATTTATAAGGTCTTTCACCTATCTTGGCAGGCTTTCAAATTAAGTAGACTGGGAAATTTGATGCTCTGTCTCTTTTTGGTTGTGAGCTGAGTCAGGTACTCAATTGTTGCAACTGTTTTTTCCAAACAGACAAAAATTTAGTAATTTAAAATTTTAATTATGAAACTAAGGCAACAACAGTTTTGAAAACATAAACTCACAAAAATCAGTAAATTCAAAAGCACATACTGGATATTACAGATATATGCACATGTGGGTTAATGAATTAATACTGTACAAAGAATGTTTTGTTTTCTTAGCTATTTATACCTTAAATTTCCAGTTAATCGAGAATTGGCTTTGCTTGAAGAAAGCAGTGGATAGTAGGTATGGGGAAGGTAGGGAGGAAGAAGAGTTTTGCCTGGAATTGTACAGGGCAGATGCTCCTTGCTCTCACAGTACATCCCTGTCTGGCAGATAATAGCACATTTATAGGGCTTTAGACAATTGCAGGTTCCAGGGGACAATTCCTTGAAGTATTGATAACCTGATATTCTATAGACATTGTCCTTTAACTGACAGGCAAGTCCTGGTCTCTCTTTGGAAGTGTGTCTTAAGATTGTAGGCAAGGGGCAGCACGTGAACTGAAGCTGAAGGCACTGTTTTTCAGAGCTGGCAAGAACTGCTCCTTCCTTGACCATCAATTGACAGACACACCAAAGCCTCAGAAAACACTATTGTACATGGCTCAGATTCAAAAACCAACAGTGGGCAACTTGTGCTATGGGCTGAATTGGAAACCTCAGACTCTAAGGTTAATTGATTCTAAGTATGAGATATGCTTTTATATTCCCGTATAGCAAAAATTCTGTAAGGTCACAACTCAGTCAAGAAAATGGCCCTTTTGAGATGTGATTTATGAACAAACATTTTCTTTCAAGAGAAGCCATTTTATAGAGGCATTTCACTCTTTGTATGTATGTTTATATACATGTACATTTCATATATATACACACACACATATATATATATATATATATATCCCTAGTTTAGTATATTTTGGGGATATTGAAGCATGAGGTCTGTATTTATAATATTACATATAATTATATGAACACAATTATAATTTTATATCCCTTAGTAGAAGTTTCTTAGACATCTGATGACATAATCATGACAAAAAAAACACTATAGCATTTCATGTTTGTTCATTTGAAATGTACAGTGAAATGAGGTAGAAGAATTATAACACAAATAATTTTAAATTTCTATTGGCAAGATACCAAACTCCTCTGAACCTCAGTTTCCTCATCTCTAAAATGGGAATAATACCTGTAGCATCCACCTCATAGGGTTGCTAGGAGGCTCAAATGAAATAGGTTTGTAAAATGCTTTTTAACTTTAAAGAGTGATATGAGTCAGATATTATTGTTGTTGACTAGACAATTCTATATCATCTAGCTGCACTCCATGGCTTTTCAGGATCCTGTTACATTTTGAGATGTCTTTCTCCATATTTTTCCTTTACAATTGCACTCATTGATTTTATGATTCTAATACATAAGTAAAATGAGACAATTCAACAAAATTTCAAGAGCATAAAGGCCACAGTTACAATAGCAAAATGAAGTGAGAACTTTAGTCAATTATCTGATTAATGTCTTACTGACCTTTTCTAATGTTTACTTCTCTCTCTCTCTCTCTCTCTCTCTCTCTCTCTCTCTTTGCTGAGGCAATTGGTGTTAAGTGACTTGACCAGGGTCACACAGCTAGGAAGTGTTCAGTATCTGAGATCATATTTGAACTCAGGTCCTCCTGACTTCAGGGCTGGTGCTCTATCCACTGCACTACCTAGCTGTCCTCTTTCCCTCTCTCCCCCCTTCTTTCTCTTTCTCTTTCCCCTCCTCTCTCTCTCTCTCTCTCTCTCTCTCTCTCTCTCTCTCTCTCTCTCTCACACACACACACACACACACACACACACACACACACATCTACACACACATGAGTAGGAAATAACAACTAGAAAATTCATGAACTTGGTTTTCATTTTGTTTAGTTAATAGGTCACCATTGATTAATGAAAGCATTTTTATACTGCATAAATATATTCAAATTCTACAAATTTTACATCCAATACTAGGGAATCAGGTCAGTTAGCATTTTCAGCTTCAACATTTATTAGACTTTTATTAAATTCAGGACATTATAGAATATGCTGGGGGGAAACAAAATGGCTTTCATTGTCACAGAGCTAACCATTTACATAAATCTCTGCTTTTAAAGAATAAGTAAATATTACATTCAGGACTTTGCACTAGGGGCTTTCTGTTATGCAAGGCCCAGAGAAGAGAGGTTCCATAGGAAAGACACCAGGGAACAAGAAAAAAAAAAAAAGGCAAAGAGCAAGGCACCAATAGACTTACTTATAGAATTGAAGTATTAAGAAAATCAATTTGCTAATACTACTCTTTCTGACTAATATGCATTTGGATGTCTGAATCTTGCTCAAGTTATTAAAAAACCATTTTATGTCTGTGGCAGTCCTTTTTGTAGTGTCAAGAAACTGTAAACTGAATGGATGCCTATCAGTTGGAGAATGGCTGAATAAATTATGGTATATGAATGTTATGGAATATTATTGTTCTGTAAGAAACAATCAGCAGGGGAAAATTGGAAACTAGTGTGGAAGAAATTAGGGCTTGACCCACATCTAATACCACATACCAAGATAAGATCTAAATGGGTTCATGATTTGGATATAAAGAGTGATATTATAAGTAAATTAGAGGAACATAATATAGTTTACCTCTCAGACTATGGAGATAGAATAAATTTATGTCCAAAGAAGAACTGGAACTCTTAATTGAACACCAAATAGATAACTTTGACTATATTAAGTTAAAAAGGTTTTGTACAAACAAAACCAATGCTGTCAAAATTAGGAGGGAAGCAATAAATTGGGAAATCATCTTTACATTTAAGGGTTCTGATAAAGGTCTCATCTCTAAAATACATAGAAAATTGTCTCATATTTATAAGAATTCAAGCCATTCTCCAATTGATAAATGGTCAAAGGATATAAACAGACAATTTTCAGAGGATGAAATTAAAACTATTTGTAGTCACATGAAAAGATGCTCCAAATCACTATTGATCAGAGAAAAAGAAATTAAGACAACTCTGAGGTACCACTACACACCTGTCAGATTGGCTAAAATGACAGGAAAAGTTAATGATGAATGTTGGAGGGGATGTGGGAAGGCTGGGATACTGATGCATTGTTGGTGGAACTGTGAACGGATACAGCCATTCTGGAGAGCAATTTGGAACTATGCTCAAAAAGTGATCAAACTGTGCATATCCTTTGACCCAGCAGCCTTTCTATTGGGCTTATATCCCAAAGAAATCATAAAGGAAGGAAAGGGCCCCATATGTGCAAGAATGTTTGTGGCAGCCCTTTTTGTAGTGGCTAGAAACTGGAAAATGAATGGATGCCCATCAATTGGAGAATGGCTGAATAAATTATGTTATATGAATGTTATGGAATATTATTGTTCTATAAGAAACTACCAGCAGGATGATTTCAGAGAGGCCTGGAGAGACTTGCATGAACTGATGCTGAGCAAAATGAGCAGAACCAGGAGATCATTATACACGGCAATAACAATACTATATGATGATCAATTCTGATGGACATGGCTCTCTTCAACAATGAAATGTTTCAAACCACTTCCAATTGTTCACTGAAGAAAGCCATATATACCCAGAGAGAGGGATGTGAAATGTGGACCACAACATAACATTTTCATGCTCTCGATTGATGTTTGCTTGCATTGTGTTTCCTCTATCTGATTTTTCTTTCTTGTAGATATGATCTTTCTTGCACAACAATAAGTGTGGAAATATGTATTCATATATTCGATTTGCCAAGTATTTTAACATAATTAACATGTAGTGGATATCCTGCCATCTAGGGGAGGGGTGGGGAGTAGGGGGGAAAATTTGTAACAGAAAGCTTTGTAAGGGTTAATGTTGAAGAATTACCCATACATATGTTTTGGGAAAAAAAAAAAGAAAAAAAGAAAAAAAAGAAACAACCAGCAGGATGATTTCAGAGAGGCCTGGAGAGACTTATATGAACTGATACTAAGTTAAGTGAGCAGAACCAGAAGATCATTGTACACGGCAACATCAATATCATAGGACGATCAATTCTGATGAACGTGACTCTTTCCAACAATGAGATGATTGATGCCAGTTCCAATGATCTTGTGATGAACAGAGCCATCTATACCCAGAGAGAGAACTGTGGGAACTGAATGTGGACATAACATTCTCACTCTTTTTGATGTTGTTCGCTTGCATTTTGTTTTCTTACTCATTATTTTTCCTTTTTGATATGATTTTTCTTATGCAACAAGAGAATTGTATAAATAAGTTTACACATATTGGATTTAACATATTTTAACATGTATAACACATATTGGATTGCTTGCCATCTAGGGGAGGGGGTGGGGGAAAGGAGGGGAAAAACTGAAACACAAGGCTATGCAAGGGTCAATGTTGAAAAATTATCCATGCATATGTTTTGAAAATAAAAAGCTTAAAAAAAACTTTTTAGAGAATTCTTTACCAATTGAAATATTAACATGTTTTCAAAAGAGTTACTGGTAATTAAAGTGCCACAATATACCAACAAGAGATGCAAGTAGAAAACAAAAGCTTTAAGACTTTTACTTTATCAACTTCAGAAGTCAGAGAAAAGCAACCTAGCAAGAGACTGTTTTGGTCAAGTCAGAGTTAATGGTTTGGATGGTGTGTCTGCTGGTGAATATGCATATTTCTATAATTTGGTCATGTTATAGAACATCTATCTAATGTTCACATAGGCCTCATGTATTATTTATAAGCCCTTATAAAAACATTTCTGGATGGTCTCCCTTTCATTTTTCCCTACATTGAATTCCTCTTCACTATGTAAGGATGCCAAAATGAAATTCCAAAAGCATAGATCTGACCATGTTGCTTACTCCTCTCTTCAAAAAGTTCCAGTGACTTTTTATTTCCTCTAGGATAAAATGAAAACTCTTTTGTTAGATATTTAAAGCTCTCTGCCATCTTGATCCAGATTTCATTTTCAGTCTTATCACATAATTACTTCTTTTCAGACACTATTCATGCATTCCTTGCTGTTTCAGACAAATGACATTCTATTTTCTTTCCATCACTGTGCTATTGCAGTCTGTCATCCATACCCAGAATGCACTAACTCCTCCTCTCTACTTTGAAACATCCTTAGCTTCCTTCAACGTTCTCATATCAACTACTGCCTCTTTCCTGAAGCATTTCCAGATTCCTTCTAGCTGTTAGAGTTTCCCTCCACCCCATTACTCAAACATACATATTTACTTAGAAAGTATTTTGTGTTTACTCACATGAGCCTTTTATGTTGTTTTCCCTAAGAAAACATGATGCCCTTGAGGGCAGAGATATTTTGGTTTTGGTTTTGTATACCCAGTACCTAGCACAGTGCCTGGCCCATAGAAAGATCCTTACTAAATGCTTGTCAATTAGTTTATAAAATTTATGCCATCATAAAATATATTTTAAAATAATGCCTTATAAGCCTTATAACAAGTCAATATTTTAATAATGGTTATGCCATTAAGACTTCTTCAGCACTCATTTGTGATGACTTCAAGTTATAGTCATCTATTATAGTTTTTTTAAATACTTTAAAAAATCTTTCATCAGAGCAATTTGTAAGCATCAATATGAGATAAATCTTCAAAGCAGTTTTAAGAAAATGTGCTTGAATATAATTATGAATCGGGCTATCTAGATGTGAGATTTGATCACTTCAGTAAGCCTATAAGATACTCAGGGTCCTCTACTGGGTGCTGATAGAGACACAAATATTCTAATAATTGGATGGACTTGTAATTTTACTGGATCTTGAAGATAGGCCTCCATGAACCATAAATAAAGGCTCATTTTATGGAAAAATTTATCATGTCCTTCTACATGGGTTTTCTACACAACATATTGGGGAAGGATATAAAGTTCAAATTAAAAATGGTCCTCACTCTCATGAGAGTCACCATCTATGAAGTGTTCTTAACTTTTTTGGTATCATGGACTCTTTTTGGCAGTCTAGTAAAGTCTATGGATTCCTTTTTAGAATATTATTTTTAGAAGCATAAAATAAAACATATAGACAAAAAGCTGCAATTACATTAAAATAGAAAAAAAAGCAAAATTGTTTTTAAAAGTTTATTGATACCAGATTAAGAACCACTGTTGTAGATATTGTCTCTTACATTTTTTTCCCTCTCATTATATATTGTTTTCTGAACCTTTCATTATGAGCTTCCTGTTATGCAAAAGAACCAGAGAAAGCTGTTCCCTTTGCCCACAGGAAAAAGAATTGCTATATTTACTCACATTATGATCATTTTGCTTTCTACACAAAGTCCTATTTCAGTATTTCCCTGCTTTTTTAGTGTGCATATATTTATTAAAAACCATTTGAGAATATGGCCTGGTAAAGACAGTGCTGGTCATGAAGAGAGTTCCCATACTGACTAAATCACAATTACTTAGTATATGAAAACCTCTCCCAGGTACCTCAAGCATCCTTCCCCGTACTTAATCTCAACCTTCAACATATACACCTATCAATGGCAACAAGTAGGATCATTATTCATGGTACTGAAGTAGCCAAGTTTTAGAGTTTTGTTTTATTTTAGATTTTTAAAAAATGCACTATTTCTGTTAAATTTTTCTTTTGAGCTATTATAAAAACAAATAAATAAAATCAAAGGAGTACTCCTCCCTTTACCCCTTTTCAGTATTGGACAGCTATCACAGTGTCTCAGAAGGGACAATAATGTCTATTGCCTATGAAACAAAGCAGATTCCCTAATCCAGGCTAGTTAGCATACCAAAGAATTTTCTGCAAAGTAGTGATAATGGGAGATTTGAGTGCAAGTATTATATATACTTTCAAGACCAAGCTTCCCAGAGAACCTGGGTTTCACAAGCAGAGGTGATCTGCTCCTGCATTTATGGAGTTGTGGGTTATGCACATTGGTTCTCTCTATTGTCCTATTCTTGGCTTTTGGCAGGGGTCCAGAATACATTCATGCTGTCCTAAATGTTCCTGGGAGAATGAGGTTTCTTTTGTCTGTGTGTATTTGTTAGGGAACTGGGGCCCAGGCCTGGGCTAATAGAGCCTCTGTTATGTAGGGGGCCTATAATGAATACAGACTCTCGAGTTAGCTTAACCTTTAGGCTTCTCAGTGAATTACCACAACCTGAGTCTCCACCTTTTTGCATGAGTAAACGACAGAGAGACAACATTTCTCACATCACTCTGCTCTGTACTTTGTCAATTCTAAATCTTGGGCATTTATTGGAATTTATTCAAATTATCTATTGTCAGGAATAAATGTGGAGGGACACAATTAGGGCCACGTCTGGGAGATGAACTCCAGAAGCTTCTTCCTGCACCTGAGAAGTGAGAAAGATGCAGTCAGTGCTGAAGAATAGTGAGGGCATATAATAAATGTCAATCTAGATAACATTTGGTACTACTCACCACATAATGTATTGGACAATACATGAGTAAGTATTAAACAACAGTGAGAGGAGTGTTGTAGTGATTTGGCTATAATAAAGGCTTTCTTTTTCTTTTGGTTGTATATGACTCTTAATTATTGAGACACTGAGAGAAACGAATGGGAGCCCTTACAGCAAGCTGATCTGTATGAATCTACAATTGAATTTTCAATTGTTTAAGACTATGACAAAAGATCTGGAGCATTTAGCAGTGGATAGATCACCGGGTCTAGGGTCAGGAAAACTTGAGTTCAAATATGACCTCAGACACTTAGTTGTGTGACCTGGGCAAGTTCCTTAACCCTGTTTGCCTCAGTTTCTTTATCTATAAAATGAGTTAGAGAAGAAAATGGTAAACCACTCCAGTATCTCTGTAAAGGAAACCCCAAAAGGGGTTATGAAAAGTCAGACAGGACTGAAACAAGTGAGCTACAACCAGTGACAAAAGATATTTAAAAATAGAACTTGGATAGATTAGAGTTGGAGGAAAGCTTTGGAACTTTTGTATTGAGTCTATTTCTTTCTTTCTTTTAAGACAAGCTGTAAAGATAAGAGATGTGATTTCATGTACAAACTTCCTATTTTTCATTGGATATCAAAATGTTCATGTTTATTGATATTTGTCAAGTCCATAGTAATAGGGATAGCAATAGAGAGTGAACTTGGAATTATATTTCTAAAAAATGTGGCACCTTTTTTTTTTTTTTTTTTTTTTGCAACTTGTAGATTTATTAAGTTGCTCAGTGCCTTGAGAGGTTAAGTAACTTGAGCCTGGACAAGTTCTTCTTGGCTTTAAGGCCACTTTATTCAATTTGCTCCTCTGATACCTTCAAAAAAGATTTACAGCTGCAAAAAAATTTACCCATGTCCTCTGAAGTTAAATGTAATGATCGTTCCAGTACAACATACTGCTTTGTAAGGGGAGCTAAGCAAAAACGATGTCACAGCCTGAGCTCTGTGCATCTGACTTTCAACTACTAAATTCAATTCCCCTTTCTCAAAAGAGTGCCTCGCAGAAGGTACTAGGATATGACTTGTCTGTATTTGAGGTTGTGTTACAATGCTAGAAGCGGGAAGGAACTTTTATTTTGGTGGCTGAATTGGCTAATAAAGTAAGGAGAGGTCCTGAAGGGTAATTTCTGGAGTGCCAGTGAGGTGACTCACTGTAACTTTGCAGCCAGAATACTAAGCTCTTCAGGCAACTTTTTAGTACACTGATAGCCAGCAACTATCCAAAAGCAAATCTTTTCTTTCAAATTTTGGATTCATACTGCAATAGGAGTTTGCAATTGGACTGGCCTCCTGCCAGTCAGTTTAAACAAAGCAGCTTGTGACTCCAAATTTAAAATGTTTCCTTTCTCCTCAAATTTTCCATAGACTACTTTATATGGATCTCTCTTTTGTCCTCATCACATTACACCTTTTATTATACTTATCTATGTACATGTCATATCCCTCCTAGTCTCCTCTCATGTAACTCTTAAGGGTAGGAACTATACAATTTCTCAAATGCAATCTACTACACTCTCTTCCTTTTATTCAATTTTGAAACAACCTCATGGTCTGTCTGTACTGGCTGTCCTACACATAAGTAACAATAAATAAACTCAATCAACTGGTTTTCTTTTTTTCCCCTGAGGCAATTGGGGTTAAGTGACTTGCCCAGGGTCACACAGCTAGTAGAAAGTGTCTGAGAGCAGATTTGAACTGAGGTCCTCCTGACTTCAGGGCTGGTGCTCTAACAACTGTGACACCTAGCTGCCCAATCAACTGGTTTTCTATCTGCAAACCATAATTGGAACAATGGACATTTATTATACATTTCAGGGTTTTTTATAGAATAAATTTAATTTAATTTTTAAAAATTAAGAAGGTACTAGGTTCAAGACCATGTGTTGGATGCTGGTAATGTAGAAAAAAATGAAAATAATAATTGTTCCGAAGTTCTTGTTCTCTTGGGAGATGTAGCAGTGGAAGGAATGACATATTTAGAATCAAAGTTCATATGTTTAACAACTAACTTTTTTCATTACCTATATGACTTTAGAAAAGACATTAAACTCTTTAAACTTCAGTTTCCAAAGCTGTTAAATGAAGAAGGATTGGACTTATCAGAGGTCTTAATTTGGGGCTCTTGAACTTTTATAATTGTCTTTTGATATACTGCCAAGCATATCAAAAGGATTTCTTTTGGAATGCTTTGCATTTTATTTTATGTATTTGAAAATATTCTGGAGAATTCATAGACTTTGCCAATGTGGCATAAAAAAAGCTTAAGGATTACAGTATTGCATAGTGTCTAGTGTCTTTTCTAGCTATAAATGTGATCCCAAATACAAGATATATTCAGGCAATAGAAGACATTTATGAAGTATATGTGAGGTCCTTGATGTTATGTCTTAATATCAGAGAGGAGCTTGAAGATCTAGCTCTCTGAACTGCAAAGGTCCAGGAAAGCTTAACTTCAGAAAGTAGAGATGGATGAAGAAATCGGGAGAATCCATTGTGAGAGCAAGCAGGGCAGGCCATACTATCCAAAAGCACAGGAAGAGATGCAACATGATTTGTTTAGCACAAAATCCCAGTTCAGGAACTAAAGCTAAAGAGATGAAGAAATCAATTATAATATAAACCAATGTGAAAAATTGTTGTAAATCTTGATATCCCCCCAATCAAGGAACAAAACAATTTTATAACAACTTTAAGCAGAGATTCAAAGGAAAAAAATATATTTTCCACAAGTACTTCATGAATACCTAGAAGAAATGATGCAAGAGATCAAAAAAAAGAAAGAAAAGCTCTATAGGAAAAAAAATGGAAAGAAAATTAGTGGTTTAGAAGAGAAAGTGGTCAACAACATACAAGAAATGAAAACTGGAAGAGAAACAGCAACAAATATAGAGCAAAATCAAAGGCCTGAAAAAAAATAGAAGTATAAGCTATCTAATAAACCAAAGCTTTTTAAACTGGTCAAGATTTCACACGGAGACACATAACTGAATGTAAAGGTCATGAAATTATGATTTATTATCAGTAAATGTTTGATTTGTATACCTATTTTATATATCTATATATCTGGGATTGCATAAAAATTTTTCAAGTGAAAAAAGTGGAAAAAATTTAAGAAGCTCTGTGACAAATCATCTAGAAAACAAATCAAACACAGTCAATTTGTGAATCATTGAATTCCTTAAAAATTATGATTAAAAACTCTGGATATTATATTGCTTTTGTTTAATTAAAACTCTTTCTTTTCAAAACATATGCATAGATAATTTTCAACATTCACCCTTACATGGGTATTATATTTCAAGAAGCATAAGTGAAAACTGCTCATATTTATTGTGTTGAGTTTGTTACTAAACAAAAACAAAACATCCAAGCTATAAATACAAAAGACGCTTATGATTTCATATACAATTGTTTTTTTTCATTGTATTTGGAAATGTTCACATTTATATTTGTTTAGGCTCTTTTTTTTTTTTTTTATCATGGTTTTCAGGAAGTCCAATAATCCTTAGGTTGTCTCTCCTAGATCTATTTTCCAGGTCAATTGTTTTTCCAATGAGGTATTTTACATTTTCTTCTATTTTTTTCTTTTTCTTTTTCTTTTCTTTTCTTTCTTTCTTCTTTTTCTTTTTTTTTTTTTTTTGGTTTTGTTTGACTGATTCTTGATGTCTTATTGAGTCATTCATTTCCCTTATTCAATTCTAATTTTTAGTGAATATTTTCGTCCATTACCTTTTTTTAGTTCTTTTTGTATTTGGCCAATTGAATTTTTAAATGAGTTGTTTTGTTCATTGCATCCCCCCCCCTTTCATAATGAATTGTTTGTCAATGAATTGTTTCTTTTTCTTATCTATTTTGTAAGGAGTTATATGCTTTTTCCATTTCATCATATCTATTTTTAAGGAGTTTTCTTCAGATAATTTCTGAATTTCTTTTCCATATCTTCTTGCAAAGTTCTCATTTCCTTTCCCCACTTTTGTTCTAACTCTCTTTTAAGATCCTTTTTGAATTCTTCCAAGAGAGCTTTGTGAAATAGGGACCAACTGCTATCTATCACCTTTTGGGGCTTCACCTGGAACTGGTTTGCTTTTAGGAAACTTAGAGTGTGAGGTCTGTTCTCTCTCTCCTTAAAAGCTGTCTATGGTTAGAGCTCTTTTTGCTTTTTTGCTCATTTTTTAAAAGGTTGAGATCTGCTCTTAAGGCAGAGGAGTGACAGCCTCTTTAGTTTGCTCTGGGGCCAATATTTTTGACTGACTTCCAGTGCTGGGAAATCACAGCCAGGTCCCATGTTCTTCTAGGGCTCAGTGGTTTACAATTTGCCTTTTGTATTTGCTTTTGCATGTCTCACAGCAAATCTGCTAAATCACCAGCTTGCAATCAGGACAGAGTAGTCTTAGAGTTACAGTAGACTCCTCAGTGTTCAGACTCTGTTATGCCCTGACTCCCTGTTCCAGCTCCTTACCCCAGGGCTCCCTGGGCAGTGGTCTGAGCTCAGCAGCCTTTTCCCCTGCCTGATTAAACAGACTTTTCCTGAAGTTCTTCCAAAGTATCTTCTTCTGGAAAATTGTTGTACTCCAAATATTTGTGGGTTCTGTTACTCCAAACCAGTCCAGAGGCTTAATCTGCTGTTGATTTGAGGGAAGGTCAGAGAAGGTCACATAAAGCCACTTCTACTCTTCGTCATCTTGGCTCTGCCCCCTCCTATGTTTGTTAAGTTCATAATAATCGGGATAGCAATAGAGACTGAACTTGTGATTTTATTTGTATAAAGAATGGGTAAGGAAACTCTCTTACTGACATTTCAAATTGGTTCAAAGAAGGAAAATACATGTACATAGTCAACTGGGTATGGTTTTACTTATTAGTTCAATGTTTTGTTTTGTTCATTTTATATTTCTAAATATGTACATCAATAAAACAGAGATTTTATCCAACAAGGAAATAGGAGAGGAAGGTGATTAGAGAAAGGTAAGGGGGTGATAAAAAAGAAGAGGGATACAGGAAGACTGATCAGAAGAAAAACAGTTTGGAGGAGGGATAGAATAAAAAGAGAAGAGACAGAGAGAGACAGAAAGAGAAGAATGGATTAGAGACTAGGATCCACAATACGTTGTTTACAAGAAACACACTTGGAGCAGAGAGATACACAGAGAATTAAACTAAAGGGTTGGATCAGAATCTGTTGGGCTTCAGCTGAAGTTAAAAAAAGGCAGGGGTAACAATTATCATAGCAGGCAACCAAAAGCAAAATTAGATCTAATTAAAAGTCATAATCAGGGAAATTACATCTTGCTAAATGTGATTATAGATGATGGAGTAATACCAACATTAAATATATGCACGAAATTTGGATGTAGAACATCCAAAATCTTAAAGGAAAAGTTAAATGAATTAAAAGAGGAAATAGACAATAAAGCTACACTAGTGGAAGATCTCAACTTTTCCCTCTCAGAGCTAGATAAATTAAACAATAAAAGAAATAAGAAAGAAATTAAGGAAATGAATAGAATCTTATAAAAGTTAGATATACTAGACCTTTAGAAAAAACTGAATGGGAATAGAAAGGAATATAGTATTTAATTAGCAAAATTAGCTATTACAACAAGAAAAATATATTGAAGAAATAAAAATTGGCACTCTTTGTAGATGACATGACAGAATACTTAGAGAACTTTAGAGAATCAACTGAAAAAACTAGATTAAACAATTAAGAACTTTAGTAAAGTTGCAGGATATAAAATAAATACACATAAATCATCAGTAGTTCTGCAGACTACCAACAAAACCCAGCAGGAAGAGTTAGAAAGAGAACTACAGACAACATAAATATTTGTGAATGTATCTGCCAAGACAAACCCAGGGACCATATGAACAAAATTGCAAAACATTTTTCATACAAATAAAGACAGATCTAAACAATTGGAGAAACATTAATTGCTCATGAATAAAGCCAAGCCAATATAATAAAAATGGCAAGTCTATGTAAGTTTATTTACTTATTCAGTGTTATACCAATCAAACTACCAATAATTATTTTATAGAATTGGAAAAAAATAGTAATAAAATTATTCTGGAAGAACAAAAGATCAATAATATCAAGGGAATCACTTTTAAAAATGTGAAGGAAGGCAGCCTAGCAGTATCTAATTTCAAACTTTATTACAAAGCAGTAATAATGAAAAAAAATCTAGTACTGGCTAAGAAATAGAGTGGTGGAACAGTGGAATGGATTAAGTATACAATATATTCTAGTAAATGACCATAGTAATCCAATATCTGAGAAACACAAAAATCCAGCTTTGGGGGACAAGAACTCACCATTTGACAAAAATTACTGAGAAAACTGGAAAGCAATTTGGCAGAAATTAGACACAGATCAACTTCTCACACTGTATATCAAGATAAGGTCAAAATGGATAAATTATTTTGACATAAAGCATGATAATATAAGTAAACTAGGGGAGTATAGAAAAATTTACCCATCACATCTATGAATAAGGGAAGAATTTATGACCAAACAAACAGGGGACAGAGCAGATCACAGGAAATGAAATAGTTAATTTTGAATTCATGAAATTAAAAGGGTTTTGCATAAACAAAATAAATGAAGCCAAAATTAGAAGGAAAGAAAGAAATTGGGAAGAAATTTGCAAAAATTTTCTCTGATAAAGGACAAAAAACAGTAACACTTAAAAAATGTATAAGGAACTAAGTCAAAAGTATAAAAATATGAGCCATTCCTGAACTGATAAATGGTCAAAGCATATGAACAAGGAGTTTTTAAAAGAAGAAATCAAGATTATCAATATTATCAATAATCAATAAATACTAAAAATGCTCTAAGTCACTACTGATTAAAGACATGCAAAGCGAAACAACTCCAAGGTATTTCTCACACCTATCAGATTAGCTAAAATGACAGAAAAGGAAAATGATAGATCCTGCAAGCAATGTGGAAAAACTGGGACTCTACTGCATTATTTTTAATAATTGGTTCAATCATTCTGGAGAATAATTTGGAACTATGCCCAAAGAGCTATAAAATTGCACATACCCTTTGATCCAGCAATACCAGTACTAGATATGTATCCCAAAAATATCAAAGAAAAGGAAAAAGATATATTTGTACAAAAATATTTATAGCAGCTCTTTTTGTGGTGACAAAGAAATGGATATTGAAGTCATACTTTGGGGGGGATGGCTGAAAAATTGTATACATGAATGTGATGGAATAGTATTGTGATATAAGAAATGATAAACATGATGGTTTCAGAAAACACTTGGGCCAATTTATATGAATTGATATAAAATGAAGTGAACAGAACCAGGATAGTAAGTTTTTTTAATCTTTAAGAAACACATGTTCTATGGGAGGGAGCAAATGTAAGCATGGGTATATATATATATATATATATATATATATACACACACATACATAAATATATAATATATACATAGCATACATACATCTAGCATATATATTATAAATAGCACATATAGCATGAGTGCTTATGCATTATATATCGGTATTTATATACACATATATTCTATATATTTATATATACACATTAATTTCTTTTGTAATAAAAGCTTTTTATTTTCAAAACATATGCATAGGTTTCAACATTCACTCTTGCAAAACCTTGTGTTCCAAATTTTTTTCTTCCTCCTTCCTCCCTACTCTTCCCCTAGATTGCAAGTAATTCAATATATGTTAAATGTGCAATTTTATACATATTTCCACAATTACAGGATAACAATGTACATAGTAACAGCCAATATTATAACAATGATCAGCTTTGAAAGACTTAGCTAGTCTGACCAAGACAATGATCCAAGACAATTCCTAAAGACCTAAGGTGAAAAATGCTATCCATGTCCAAAAAAAGAGAACTGATGAACTCTTGAATGCAAATTGAAGCATTTTTTACTTTATTTTTCTTATTTCATGAGTACATATTTTCTTTTGCAACATGACTAATATATTTATATTTTGTGTGATTTCACATGTATAGTTGATATAATATCACTTGTCTTCTTCAGGGATGTCAGAGGTTGAGGGAAGGAAAGAATTTGGAAGTAAACATTTAAAAAATGAATATTAAGAAAATTTCAAAATGTAATTTGGAAATATTTAATAAAATAAAAAAATTTTAAAAAGAAGTTGCTGATTTTTCAAGGTTTTTTTTTTCTTATTTTTAGCCTTCCTTGTCATTTAATGTTAACTTAGACCTTTGTTCTGAGTCAGACTTTATTTGAATAGTAGATTTTCACATGACTTCTACATCAGTAACCAGTCATATCCTGTCTGTTAAGATATAGTCTTTCATTTTTATGATGTTCAGGACTCAACATGTCGAGCATCTTTGAACTGTTTGTGAAGGAAGTAGTCATGATCTATAAGCATGAAACTTTGAATAGTCTATAAGCCTTTGGTTTCTTTTCTTTCTCAAACTTGTTTCCAAAAAAACTTTTGCAATTCACACATTGAAATCATCAAGTGTCAGGGAAGATGATATGATTTAGAGGACTTTGTCACATTTTTTATAGAATTTCTTTCTCTCTTCATCGTCTATAACAGATGTTTTTTCACAAGCTGCAATTATCCTTATGATGGCCTTTTTGCTCATGGTCACTACAAGATGTCTTGTGTGACATAAAATGGCATTTCTTGTCATCTTTGGACACACAATAAAAGAATTCTGCCAAAACCTTTGTTTTCCTCTCCAAGGAGAGTCAATGGATGACCTATTGACCAGAGCTAGCTTTGAGTAGTGGAATGACATAATAAAGGCTATGCACAAAGATCAGTTACCTGAATAACAGAATCAATTGGAAGAGAGAGAAACTGGAGGCAAGACCTATTAGGCTATTTCAATGAGGCAAGGAAGAGATAGCAAGGACTTGAACAGGGGTATCAGCAATAGTAATGCTAAGGAAGGAATGGTTCTGAGAAATCTTGCCAAGATTCAATCCACAGGATTCCTTTTGGCCTTGGAAGTACTCTTAGTATAAAAGAATCTCTAAGTTCTCAAGTTAGAATGGTACTGATGAGGTTCAGAGCCATGAGTTCAATATTCTTAAGGGTCATTTATAGTCATTCTAGAAGGTGGTTAGGTAGCTCAATGGATAAAGCACTAGACCTGGAGTCAGTATGAACTGAATTTAAATCCAGTCTCAGACACTTCTTACCTGTGTGCCTCTGGGCATTTCACTTAGCCTGTTTGCCTAAATCCATAGAAGAAGGAAATAGCAAATCACTCTAGTATTTAAAGCATGTGGTCCATGAGGTCACAAAGAGTCAGACACTACTGAATGATTGAACAACAACAAAGTCATTCTATTCATGATCACAAACTCCACTGCCAAGTTAACCATCAAAAACCTGTGCCATGCTCCACAAAGTGGATTCAAAGATTGTGCCTTGATCAGCACAAATGCAGCTACTGCTAAGAAAATGAAAGTATAAACAGTATTAACACATATATATTCAATTTATATGTATATTCCTAGAGAAAGTCTGTGGTGCAGTAGATAGGGCATTGGTCCTGGTGAGTCAGGAACATCTGAATTCAAATTTGACTTCAGATATTCATTGGCTGTATGATTCAGGGCAAGATACTTAACCTCTGCCTGACCCTGAGCCAGGTGCAGTGGAAAGGATTTTGGGTTGAGAATTCAAGGAAATGGATTCAAATTATAGTTTTGCTGGGAGAGTTTTTGGATATTAACTGTTGCAACTATCTTAATTTTTTGTGAGGAAACTAAAGCTTAGAGATGTGAAGCAACTGGCTCATGTTAATAAACATAAGTAAAAGGAGCTATGCAAACTTTCTAATGTGTTTTAATTTTCTTATTCCAGACTAAAATGGTAATGCAAGATGAGGATGATGGCCTGTTTATCACCAGCTGTTTGATCTAAATCCCACCTACAGCTCACTCTTTTGCTATGTGACCATTACCATTCTTCTCTCTATTTTTTAGATATTTAGATATTAGATAAAACACCTTTTAGATTTTTTCCTCTCTTTTATCATAGCTGCCATATGAGATTTGGCTTAGGGAGTAGGGAAGATCATATCCGGAGAAAACAAGGAATGCTTTGAGCACATTGGATGGACTCATTGTAGCAAACTCTTGAGAGGGTATAGACAAAAATTACCCAGGATGAGCAGGAACAGATGAGTTGCAATTAGTATCATTGGAAGAAATTGTCAAATTGATAAGACCATGTATCCACTTGAGTTTTTTTCAAATATGTAATATTTTACTTCCCCCCCAATTACATGTTAAAACAATTTCTAACATTTGTTTTTTGCTTGAGTTTTAAGTGAACAGAAAGTACAGAAATAGATAGGGGTAGAAATGAGACAAAGAGAGGTAAAAAAATGTTCTTATAGGTATAACTTTAGATTCCTGATCCTAATAAAAATTTGTTGCAGATTTATTGTAAAACTTCCTGCTCTTGAGCATATTCTTGCCATACATCTTGGAAAGTTATTTCCTTTTTTTTTGCGACCTCCAAACATTGTATAGTTTAATTGGGTAACTACACAGGTGATAATCACAGTTAACAGTTATGGCATCTGGTTCTTTAATATCTCAGGAAAAGAAAAGCCAGTAGGTTTCTTTTATTGAAGTTCTTGGAACAATTCTAAGGACGATTTATTGCTCAGTAACAATTCAGAGAAATCACCAAATTCTCATATGTAGAAAATATATTCTCTGAGCCTTGATAGTAATGTCACTGGAGATGACTCTGAAAGACATTTTTACAGTGGTTCAGTTGCCAAGAATGGAAACATGTGACATAAACTTAGTAGTGGGAAAAAATAAGCTTAGTTAAGGGCAATTTGTGATTTTTTTTTTTAGAAGAAAGTTCTAAAGGAAAATGAGACCATTTGACTAGATTATTTGATAATATCATTAGTGGATGAATTATCTACAAATCATTTTCAATTAAAATAGTTGCTAAAGATGACATACTGGTTAAAGAGACACTGTAATGTTTGGGAAACTAGGCCTATTAAGATAGTGCATTAAGATATACAGATTTGGAAGAAAGGAGAATATTTCTATGAATTTAACATTCAACTAAATTCAGCAAGTATTTATTAAGCACCTACTATATACGTGGCACCATGCTAATCAGTGAGGACAAGAGCAAAACAGTCCTTGACCTCAAAAAGTTTACAATTTGATAGAAAAGGAAATGATACATATGTAAGTTACATACATATAAATTCAAAGTAATAGCATTCTATTCAATTCAACAAATATTTGTTAAATGTCTCCTACATAATAGCATTCAAGACAAAAGGTAAAACAAAAACAGTCCATGTCCTCAAGGAAAAGACATTTTCCTCAAGAATGTTATATATACACATATACATAAACATGCCAATAAACAAATACAAAATAATATGAGAAGCAAAAAAGCAATAATAATTAGGGGTATCATGAAAAGTTTTTTCTAAAATAGCATATGGATACGGCTCAAATTAGAAATCTAAGAATTCTAAGAGAGAAAGGATTTCTAAGAGGTGAGTATGTATGTAGGACATGGAATGCTGAATGTGGGGAACAGGAAATAGGCAAGTTTGGCTATAATGTAGAGCATATGAAAGGGAATTATATAAAACAAATCTAGAAAGGTATATTTGAGTCAGCCTATGAAGGACTTTTAAATATCAAGGTAAAGTATTTATATTTTATTTTGGGATAGAGTAAATTATTCATTTTTCTTGAGCACTGTGCTTTAGGGAGATTATTTTGAAGGTTTTGTGGAGAATGGAGCGGGAGGGGAGAGACTGGAATTAGGGAGAACAATTAGAAGAATATTATTAATATCCCCAGGGAGAAGAGATGAGAACCTGAAGTCCAGTGGTGGCAATGTAGGCAGAGAGAAGGGGATTGATATGAGATATAATGGAAGCAGAATTGACAAAACTTGTCAGCTAATTAGCTGTATGTGGGGGATAAAGAAGTCACCAAGGCTGAATAAAAGGTTGTGAACTTGGAAGGATGTTAGTGCACTCAAAAGAAATAGAGAGATTTGGTGCAAAGTCAAATTTAGTGGGATAGATGCATTTCATTTTAGATATGTGGAAGTTGAGATAACTATTGAATATCCAGATGGAGATGTCTAATGGGGAGATGCTGATGCATCACTTTGAATTAGAAGAAATATTAGGTCTTTAAGTCTAGAAATCATTTGCATTGAGATGATACCCTCACTGATATGAGTACTCTGTCTAAAGGTGCATAGGTGGTGAGTTGTCTACATATTCTCAACCTCTACAACTCTTAACCATGTTCTCCTACAAATTCATCAAAAAAAGATCTGCTGAAAGATCTTTAGATTTTTGTCTTTTGACATTTCGTAGAAACTACTATAGCACTTGGGTTTGCCAGCTACATTCACTTTCCCTATATTACTTTTCTGGAAATTTATTTTCTGTATCATATTTCTACTGGAAATATGTACATTTATGTACATATGTACATTTATGATGCATTAAAGTTCTCATGGGTATATGTGTAGCCTATTTGTTGTGCCCAACATTGAATTTTTCAATCCTCTGCTGTTTTGGTTATTTAGATGTTGTGCTCCATATCTTATAGCTAGAAAGAATCACTGTGAGAATATTGGTGTTAACAAGATAGGATTTTGTTTCTGGAAGTAGCTTGGTATACTTAAAAGCACCATACAACTTCTCAGACTCAGTCAGATTCTCTCTTTTCCTTGATAAAAATATAAACACGGACCAGAAACTTTTGAGAATTATTTTCTTTACCAATTCATATCTTCACAGACACACATTTGACTGAATGGTGCAGAGAATACAGATTCTACAATCTTTACTGTTGATTGATGATGGAACAAATACGATCCCATTGTGACTATTACATGGCTAAAGAGAACACATATGTGAGCACAGATGTCATAATTTGAGGGAAGGGTGGAGAACTTTACTATTTGGCTGTTTTTTGTGAGTTTTTAGAATGAGATAGAAGTTATAAAAATGCTAGGGGAGGAAAAGTCTCATTAACAGTAAGATGAGACTGGAAGAAGAGAAATAAAAAAACATAGTAGGTCCTGCTAGAAAAGAAGCAGTGGTAATGTTATTTGTAGACAACATCTTCTATTCCCCAAAGGGCTTATTTGGTTGTCATGGCAAGAGGAGTTTGTTTAAAAGTTGTATAAAAATCTAGGGCTCTTAAAATTTGCAGATTCAACAAGAAGAAATGGAAGTGCTTTCCTAGAGAGATTTCTACCAGGACTGACATTTTAACACCTTAGAATTATAAATCTGGACTGAGCAAAGACCTGCTCCTTCTAGGATGGGATGAAGAAGAGAATCAAATCAATAACAGATTTACAGTTAGGAGGTGCCATAGTGGATAGAGAATCTGGCTTCTTGTCAGATAGGTTCATCTTTCTTAGTTCAAATCAGGCCTCAGACACTTCCTAGCTGTGTGACTCTGGGCACGTCATTTAACCCTGTTTGTCTCAGTTTATTCTTCTGTACAATGAGCTGGAGAAGGAAACCAAAAACCACTCTAGGATCTCTGCCAAGAAAACCCCAAATGGGGTCGTGGCACAACTGAAACAACTAAACGACAACCACAAGAAGAAGATTAGCATTCTTGAGAGATGTTTGGAGAGGGCAACCATGTGAAATAAGCGCCAAATGTATGGATACTTAATTCAATGTCCATGATTTATTTGTTGTTTTGTCTTCATTACTGATAGTTAGTAACACAGCATTTTAAAGTTTGTAAAATGTTTTATATATGTTATTTCATTCAATTTTCATAACAACTTTGATAGGTAGGTACTATTATTATTGCATTTTACAGATGAGGAAACTGAGGTTGATAGAAATTAAATGACTTGCACAGAGTCACAAAGCCAAAGAGGGACTAAGGATTGAAAGTACACATTCTACATATGTATAATTTGTTTTAATTAAGATTTTATAGAGAGGGGCAGCTAAGTGGCACAGTGGATAGAGCACCAGTCCTGAAGTCAGGAGGACCTGAGTTCAAATTTGACCTCAAACACTTAACACTTCCTAGGTGTGTGACCCTGGGCAAGTCATTTAACCCCAATTGCCTCAGGAGAAAAAGCTTTTATAGAAATGAGAAGCTATTAATGTCTTCTTGATCACCTTTTTTGTTATTAATATCATTTGTAAATGTTTTCAGTCATTTGACATCTCCTCTTTCAGATATCTTGAAATATCTCTAGTCCTTTCCAAAATATATTGTCTCCTGAATTGTTATCTTCTATATATGTTTGTTATGGTCCATTTTCTCTCTCCATTTTTGTTTTTCTTTAGTGCTATTTCTATTTAGACTACGTCTAAGACTTCAAATGTATTGGTTCAATTGTCATTAAGGATGAAAATAACTTGTTACTGAGATTCTGACCGATTTGTTCCATTTTTTTCATCTGTTTATTAAGTTTCTTCCAGTTTTACCTTAAAATGCTCTCGGGATGATCTGATTCAATTAGATTTCACATGAAGCTTTCTGCATACTGTTTCTTCCTCTACTATTCTTCGCAGCTTTTTGAGATGATGTTATTTATGAATAACACGAGGGACATATAAATAATATAAATAATATGCATTATTATAACATGTTGACATGTGATATTAATGATAAGCTGGAACAAAATCATCTTCTTTGAGTTATTTTAAAATACATTTTTTTCTCAGTATCTTCTGTTTTCCTCTAGTAATCCTTTTTCTCTCTTCTCCCAGATAGTCACCTTTTATAATAAAGAATTTTTTTAAAGAGAAAGAGGAAGAAAAAAACTCAGCAAAATTGTTCAATTCATAGAAAAGAAATCAATAATATCCGCAATATTTTACACTCATGGTCTCTCTATCTCTGCCAAGTTGTGGAGGAGAAATATCTTTGACTAAGCTTTTTTAAATTTTGCAACATTTTTTTATTAATTTGTAATTGTTCTTTCTGTTTGCATTTTTATAGTCATTATGTATAGTTTTCTTGGCTCTGTTTACTTTACTTTGCATATGTTCATCTAAATCATTCTATGTTTCTCTGTAACATTTGTCATACTTTTTCTTTCTTGGCCTTTTTCTTTTTTTGCAAGGAAATTGGGGTTAAGTGATTTGCCCAGGGTCACAAAGCTAGTAAGTGTTAAGTTGTCTGATGCCAGATTTGAATTTGGGTGCTCCTGATTCCAGGGCTGGTGCTCTATTCACTGTGCCATCTAGCTACTCCATCCTTTTCCTTTTTTTACAGCACAGTAATATTCCATTATGTTCATGTATCACAATTTGTTTAGTCATTCTCTACTCAGAGAACATCTACTTTGCTTCCAATTCTTTGCTATTACAAAATGTGCTATAAATATTTTGAAGTATATAGAGCCTTTCTTTTTCTATTCTTTCTTTTCCCTTCCTTCCTTTCTTCCTTTCCTTCCTCCCTCTCTTCTTTTCTTCCTTCCTTCAATGAGAAGGAAAGGAAGTGCTTTCCTAGAGACATTTCTACCAGGATTGACATTTTAATACCCTAGAACTATGAAGCTTAGGAGGAGCTAGCCTTCTCCATCTTCCCTGTCTCTATCTTGTCTCACAAGAGGTGTGAGAGAACTTCTACTTAGATGAGATTAAGGACAATACCACTTGATTTTGCTGAGTTATCTTGCTTCCAAAAGGAGAGTTCCTGTACTCTGTATTAACTGGTATATATTCTCCTATGTATTCTTTCTCTGATTTCTGTTTTGCTATTGTTGGCATAAATGGGTTTGGCTATTTTCACTATGTATGTTCATTGTGAAACTGATAGTGAGAAAGGAGTCAAGCTTTGGATATAGCACCTAGGGGCCCTCCTTCCCTTAATAATGATAAAGTGATCAGAGTTTGCTCAAACTCGATCATATCCCCTAGACCAGGGCTTCTGAAACTTTTTGTGACTCTAGGTATATAGGTGATTCCAGGTATATTGGTATATAAAATAGGTATACAATATATAAAATAGGTATACAAATCAAACATTTACTGATAATAGTTCACAATTTTGTGACCCTTCACATTCAGTTATGAGATCCCATATGAAGTAGTGAAACATGGGAACCATGGCAATAGAACTAGGCCCTAGACTAACAATATTTAAGGGAACAGTTAGATATAATTCTAGGTTAATACCCTTTTTCTCTGAGGAGAGTGGAGTGGCCTCCATCCCTTGCCTTCTATTTCTCCTCCTGGCAGGAATAAAAGTATCCCCTGGAGAATGGTAGGGGGATGATGATGTTCACCACTGGTGGGCCTCTCTACACATAAGGCTCTCTCTTTTCTTACATACATTTACAATCTAGCTGAGAAAACAATATTCATGTGGATGAGCATTCTCACTGCATTCCCCTCTCCTCCAGCTACCAAAAAACCTTTACAAGACAATTAGAGACAAATCAAGCCCACAAGTTAAAGGATGATAAGGTAGAGGAATATTCTGAGTTGGATGAGGTAAAAATTTCCTAGAGAAAGTGAGTTTGTGATAGATGTTTGAAGGCCATATCTTAGGGGAGTAAAGGGTGAAAGGGAACCCAGACAGGAGGAATGCTAGGTGCAAAGAAACAAAGTGATGGTGGCAACCAATTCAACACTTTATCAGTGACTAGGATGAGGATGGAGAAGGCACTGGTATCAAACTGGGGTGTGTCCCCAAGAGTTGAGTAGGTATAATGACAGATGACAGAGCCAAGATTCAAAATGATTTTGACAAATAGAAACATGAAGGCTTTTCTTATATCGTATGATGAGGGATATTCAATTCAACAAGCATTCATTAAGTTCCTATTCCTGAAGTTACTAACTTTATATGTTACAAAGGGGTTTTCATACATTATTAACACACATTGTTAAGTCAAAGAGCAACCATTATATGCCTACTATGTGCCAGCCATTGTGTTATGCATTAGGATACAAAGAAAGACACAAAACCCAATTATCTCATTTGATCCTCATAATAAATGTGTTAGGCACTAAAGGCATTATTATATCCATTTTATAGATGAGAAAACTGAGGCTTCTCAGTTGTGATTTGGCTAAGGTCATGTACTTAGTGACTATTGGAGATGGAATTTAGTCCCAAGAAATTATGGGGCTAGTTTACTTCCAGCCATGCTGACTCAAAGGCTGGTACTGTGTGATGCCGGAAAAAAAAAAGTCTCCTAACTGACTGAAGAACTGGGAGACCTAAAGAATCATGGGGTGCTGGATTAGAACTGAATGTGCATACAAAAGAGATGATCTCCTCTCTGCTCTCTCTCTGTCTCCGTTCCTGTCTCTCTCTGTGTCACTTTCTCTCTAATGGTTATGATGGAGGCAGAACTACTTTGAGCTGGTTTTAAGATTCAGGTGGGGATGGGGGTGGCCCCTATATACCATCCTATTATAGCAGCTGTATTTTATTATGTAATATTATATAATTGTTATTCTTGCTTTGACTTCTGTTTAATCAGTATTTTTGGGTAAAGAGTTAATGTATTTATCTTGGCTGATTTGTTAATAGGAAATATGTCTGTGGAAGCTCATGAGCTAATAGTGTTAATAGGAACAACTACTCACCAGGGTTCTCCCCAGAATCCTGAGAATAATGCACTATATATATATATATTTTTTAATTTTTTTTATTTTATTTGCATAACATATGTGTGGGTAATTCTTCAACAATAACCCTTACATAGCTTTCTGTTACAAATTTTTCCCCCAACTCCCCACCCCTCCCCTAGATGGCAGGATATCCACTACATGTTAATTATGTTAAAATATTGGCAAATCGAATATATGTATACATATTTCCAAACTCATCATTGTTGAATGCACTATATATATATGAACCTGCTTAGCTATTGTAGAGATCATCTTCTGGTTAGGTTATAATCTAACCTCCTCAGTAAGAGAGTACTATTTACCATAGTAAAATAGTGTAGCCAGGATTTAAATTCCTGAATTCTGACTCAAATCCCAGCCCTACTCTTCTTCCAGGCACTGCCTCAGAAATTCCATGCCCTTAGAGGACTGGCCACTCCTCATAGCTCGTGCCAACAGAAGACCAAATGAGACATTCTGAAGGCATGACTTGCAAATCAAATGGAATATGGCTCAAATGAACCAAGTCATAAACCCAGCAGTACTTTTATAACACAAATTTTTTAGTAATACCCCTTGCCTACTTTGCAGAGAAAATGTTTGTTACATAACAAAATATGTAAATACAGTTTAACAAAATGCCAAGATAAAATAAAACTATAAACATATACATGTGCATATGCATATTTATAGGTATGTATATATGTATGCATATACATACAAATATATGTATATATATATATTTATATGATTGATTGATGTTCCTTCTATTGTTTCAAAGACTGTTTCATTCACAGATTTCTAATCTTGGGGGAGGATATGACACATAGAGATATATTTATGATTCAAAACATTTTTATCATGCCCTATGATCTCCATCAGATTGAACACAGCTTATTTTAAATACCATTTTGAAGATATTAAGATAGTTATTTCTAAAACATAGTAAAACTTCAGAATCTGGATACAATCTCAATTGTATCACTTGACAGATGTTGTTCAGTCATTACAATCATGACTGACTCTTCATGAACCCTTTTGTATTTTTCTTGGCAGAGATATTGGAATGTTTTGCCTTTTCCTTCTCTAGCTCATTTTATAGATGAGAAAAATGAGGCAAACAGGGTTATATGATTTGCTTGGAGTCACACAGCTTTTAAGTGTGAGACCAGATCTGAAATCAGGAAGATGAGCCTTCCACTGCACCACCTAGTTAAGGCTTAAGGCTTTTGTTAGGATTAGGATAGGGCCCATTGCACATACAAGAAGTGTTCATTTCGAGTTATGCCAAATGCTATAGGTGAGAAGTATGCATTAATTGGCTGAAAATTGAACATTTGAAGAAAAGATCTGAAGGTAAGTAGGACCAGAATTTGGAAAAGTTCCAACTGGGACACAAGGTATTAAGATGAAGAGAGAAGATTGTGGTTCAAAATGGTAATGGAGGAGCAGCTTGGTGGCACAGTGGATAGAGCACCAATCCTGCAGTTAGGAGGACAGTGAGTTCAAATCTAGCCTTAGACACTTAACACTTCCTACCTGTGTGACCTTGGGCAAGTCACTTAACCCCAATTGCCTCAGCCCCCCTCCAAAAAAAAATAGTAATGGAATGGAAAGGCTGAAGAACCTTTTTACCGGGTGTGTGTGTGTGTTTCCATTTCCATTAACTGTTAACTGCAAATCACACAGACACAGAAGGTGGATATGGGGAAGTTATACAACTAAATGAGAATTGACCATGCATTGAAGAAAGGGTAAGATAGTTCTACAAAAACTGAGTTAAATTCAGAGTCTTGCATTGGCTTTGCCTTCGTAGGCTGCAAATTAAACTTTACTAAATGCTTGTCATAAAGAGTCCAAGTTATTCTGTGTCTGAGGCAGGAAGTGGGGAGGGAGAAGATCATATCTGTGTAAGACACTAACAATCATAAATGGCAGAAGCTTTGAATTTCAATTATTAAAAATGATAAAAATTATATTAATTTCTTCTCTTAAGCAGAAAATCTTGGACATAATACAACTTTTCACTGATGGTTGAGGGCTATTCTAAGAAATAATAGCTGACATTTAAATATACCTTAAGGTTTAGAAAGTACTTTTCATACATTAATTTATTTGATCCTATTTACAATGCTTTGAAAGAAGTGCTACTATCATAATCCTTATTTTACAGAAGAGATAACTGAAGCTTGGAGAGGTAAATGATATGCCTAGAGGAAACTCAGCCAGTAAACACCTAAAGTGGTTATCATCTTTAGGTTGTTATTGTTATTGATTTGTTTTTTTTTAATATGCTAAAGTTGTGGTTATAGGAATAAATGTGGATAAAATGGACATAAGATAGAATGGAATCTAATCCATAGAATGGTTCTGACACTTGCTTCTTTTTTAATTTAAATTTTTTTTATTTTAAACTTAAATAAAAGTGAGAAAAGAAAAAAATTGCCATGTATACAGCAGATTCAATTTAAATATTTCCATTTCAAGAAAACCTATATAATAAACACTACACATTATTTTCAAAGCTACCCAGCTTTTCTTTGCTTCCTTGTTGGTTTTCTTTTGTTCTCTGCTGTGAACTTTTTACTTTTTTCTCCTCCTCCTCCTCTACCCCCAAAGGCTACAATCAAGCATGGATGTCCATATATGGATCTCTATAAACATATATATACTCATCCACATATATGTAAGATTGTACTATGCTTATTTTCACATGTCATCTGTATCTGGAAGAATGGATAGTATCTTTCTTCACAGGGCCAAATCTCCATGTTTTTCTAAATCAATCAGCTTATTATTTCTCATATCACATTAGTATTTCAACTGAATCACAACCTATCTGAGAGATTGTCTAAGAAAGTCTTTGCTGCCCAATTTTCTGCATTCCTTTTATTCTTGGGCACAAAGATTTTATTTATATAAGATTTTAATTTAAAATAATTAGTTACTTTTTTACATTTCAACAATGTTCTCCTTCATAATATAGTTTAATATCTGTTTCTGCTGAATCTGTTTCTTTTACTTATTTTTTCCTGGCTTCTTTGAAGTCTCCTGACATTTTACTTTTTCAAATAAAATTTGTTACTATTTTTTTCTAATTAATAAAATTGGTATATATGTTTCTTGAAAGCAACATATTGTTGAATTCAGATTTTTAATCTGCTATCCATTTCTGTTTTATGGGTAAATTCATTTCATTCACTTTCTAAACTATAATTACTTGTGTATTTTCCTCTTTCCTACTTTCCCTAGCTATCCTTCTCACCCTTTTGACTAACTCTCCTCACCTTTCTGTTTTTAACAACCCTTTGCCATCCTTCTCCCCCCCCCATTTCCTTGCCCTCTTATTTCTGAATTTATAATATTTTTATACATAATATATAAAGACATAGATATGTGTATATATGTGTATGGTGTGTGTGTGTGTGTGTGTATATATACACACACACATACATAAATTCCCCCCCTTTTAACCCATTCCTGATGAGAGTAAGGTTCTAGCACTACTTGCCTTCTCCCCCTGCTTGCTTTTTCTGTGTCAAGTTTTTCTTTTATGCTTCAGATACTTGTTTTCTTGAAAGAGGTTTAATATCAGCTTACATTTCTCATAGCAATTCAATTCATAAATTCAACTTGGTAGACATTTATTTAATAATAATAATATCTAACATTATAAGGTTTTAAGATTTGCAAAGCACTTTATATTACATTTTATATCATGTGGTCCTGACAAGAATCTTGGGGAGGTAGGTGGTACTTAGTGCCTACTAGGAAAATACCACAAGGTATAGAACCTTTTTCTTAGATCCATTCCTTCCTATTTGTCCTATTACTACCAGACCCTCATAATTACATGTCTGTATTATCTTAATATTTCAAGTTTCTCAAAAAAGCTTTCCCGTCTCTTTTCTTTCTCTTTAGATTTCCTCATTTAAAATTCTGAATTAAAACCTCTCTTTATGTGTCTTCAACAGATTAAAAAAATCCATGAGTGAGGCATGATCTTCAAAATGAAAGAAAGAACATGATAGAATATAGAGAAAATGAAAGGAAAAAAACAATATTAAGAGGAAATTAGAGTACAAGGTAGTTAAAGTGATAGTAAGTAATTTTGACTGCTATAAATCATTTTAAGACTTTAAGCCCAGATGAATTATGTCCCGGTTTCTTGCAACTTAGAGATAGATGATCCCAGAAATATTGATGAAATGACATTTGAAAAGTCATAGAGAACACAAGAGGTACAAGAAGACGAGATAGTCAAATACCTGGAGAACTGAATCAAATTTGTAAGAATATGAGGGGCAGCTAGGTGGTGCAGTAAATAGAGCACCAGCCCTATCTCAGGAGGACTGATCTCAGACACTTAAGACTTACTAGCTGTGTGACCCTGGGCAAGTTGACCCCAATTGCCTCAGCAAAAAAAAAAAAAAAAAAAAGGAATGAGTTTTTTTCCAGTTCATAAGTGGTCAGAAGGGATGAATAGGCAGTTTTTAAAAGAAAGCAAAGCTATTATCAGGGCAGTTAGGAATTTATATATACAGAGGGCATAGGTGTTAGTATCAAGGGATGATATCTAAAAAAAATAAATTAATGGGTGAGAGAGGAATGTACTAGGAGAAATGAAGGGGAGAGGAAAAATGGGGAAATTCTCACATAAAAAAGAGGCAAAAAAAAAAAAGCTTTTACAATGAAGTGGAAGAAGTGGGAGATGAGGAGTGAATGAACCTTACTGTCAACAGAATTGGCTCAAAGAGGGAATAACACATACTCAGTTGGTTATAGAAATCTATTTTCCCCTTCAGGATAGTAGAAGGGGAAAGGATTAGGTAGTGGGTGACAGAGGGGAAGACAAATTAGAGGCGGTAATCAGAAGCAAAACACTTTTGAAGGGGGACAGGATGGAAAGAGAGAAAGAATAGAATAAATAGGGAGGAAATACAGTTAGCAAGAGTAATTAGGACAAAAAAAATTTGAAGCAGGTTTCTCTGATAAAAGTTTCATTTCTCAAACATATAGAGAATTGAGTCAAATGTATAAAAATAAGTCATTCCCTATGATCAAAGGATATGAACAGTTTTCAGATAAAGTAATCATAGCTATCTATAGCCATATTAAAAAAAACATACTCTCACTATTGACTAGAAAAATGAAAAATAAAAAAATTCTGAAATATTACCACATACCTATGTGATTGGTTAATTGGATATAAAAGGGAAATGACAAAATGTTGGCAGGGATGTGAGGAAAAAGAGACATTAATGCACTACTGGTAGAGTTGTGAACTGATCTAACTCTCCTGCAGAGCAAATTGGAACTATGCCTAAATGGCTATAAAATCATACATACCCTTTGACCTAAATACCATTATTAGGTCTGTGTCCCAAAAAAGATTTTTTAAAATGGAAAAATATACTTATAGCAGCTCTTTCCTGGGGATAAAGAATTGGAAATTTCAGAGATGCCCATTAGTTGGGGAATGGCTAAATAAAATGTGATATCTGACCGTGATGGAATATTATTGTGCTCTAAGAAATAATGAGTAGGATGCTCTCAGAAAAATCTGGAAAGACTTCCATGAGCTGATACAAAGTGAAATGTACTGTGTACAAAATAACAGCAATATTGTAAGATGATCAGCTATGAATGACATAACTATTCTCAATAATACAGTGATCCAAGATAACTTTGAAGGACATGATGAAAAATGCTATCCATATCCAGAGGAAAAAATGATGGGGTCTGAATGCATACTTTTTCTTAACTTAGTTTTCCTTGAGGAGATATATATATATATATATATATATATATATATATATTTTGTGGGGGGATCTTTTTTTCTTTCATAACATGACTATTACGGAAATTTTTTGCATGACTACACATGTATAACCTATACTGAATTGCTTGCATTCTCAAGACAAGGGTGGGGAGAGAAAATGGAAGAGAATCTGAAACTCACAGTTTTAAAAACAAATGCTAAAAATCATTTTTATATGGAACTGGGGAAAAATAAAATACTAAATTAAAAAAAATGTAGTTAATAAAAATGATTGGTGGTGAATGCTGCTATAACTACAGCCAGAGGGCACTCTCAAATAAGAAAACATTTTTAAAGTATGTGATTGTCTATCAGTCACAGATTTGTATTTATTCTGTGATGCTTCCTTATATAATACTTTATGAGGACAAATTTATAGGATTTCTTCTAGACCTGATAGTGCTTTTCTTGCTACCCATCTGATTAAGAAATAGAGAGCTTCACCCAAGAGAGCAGCCCCAGTTTACATTTCAGTAAAAATGTTAGTTAGGAAGACACTTTAGTCAGGTATAGGGCAGAATGCTGCTTATCTTCTCCTATACCAATTAATTCACCAATCAACCAAGAATTGTTATTCATGTCAGACCCTAAGGGCCTTGTTTCGGTTTCTTCATCTGTAAAAGGAGCTGGAAAAGAACATGGGAAATCCCTCCAGTATCTTTGCCAAGAAAACTCCAAATAGAGCATGAAGAGTCAGGAACAATTAAAAATGATTAAACAAACATATATATACACATATGTATAAGTGGGAAAATCATTATATATCACATCCCACTCTACATTTAATGTTAGCTAAACATGATTAAACAACAAAAGGCCCATGGCTAAATTTTATACTTGTTAATTGCATTTCTTTTCTTCTAGGACTCTTCAATTCTTTGCAATTTGGCCTTTGATTTCATTTACTTCAATGAAATACCTGTCCCTAGTTACTAGAATTCTCTCACTGTCTAAATCTAGATCAGTTCTTACCCTTCATTGACATCTGTGCAGCCTTTGAAAGCACTGACCATCTTCTCCTCTCTTTTCTTTGCATTACAATCTAATAGAAGGGAATAAAACATGCATAACTGTGACCATATTACAAGGTAGAATGTGACAGACATAAGGGAAAATCCAGACAATCTGTTCTCAGAATTTTTGATTAGAGAAATAGTATTTTCAGAGGATTGGGGCCGGGGGGGAGGGGAGGAGAAGGGAGGATTGTCTTTAGGAAACAAAATGAGACGTATTAAGTTTTACATGTGATATTGTTTGCTATTAGGAACTTTTCCATGCTAATGATCTCTCCTTATTCTGTCACTTCTATCACCCCCTCCCCCCTTAATTTTTTTAAGACAAAAAGAAAAGTGACTTTAACTGACTGATTGATCTTTCATCTCATACCAGAGCATGATTAGAACTTGGAAGTTCTAATCTTGGGAAAAGTGGCACCAGGTCTGAGAGATTTGTAAATGGAAGGACTGAGGAGGAGGGTAATCCATATATTGACCTCATCCCACAATCCAATTAAATCAGTCTTTATTGTGACTACTACCTATTCTATGCAAGAGATTGTACTAAGCAAAAAACCATAATAAAACCAAACCAATGCTTGACTCCTCAGGAGGCACCTAGCTTACAAAGTGAATAGAGTCAGTTTACAAGTCAGAAAACTCTCACTTCACATCCAGTCTTCCTTAGGTGTGGGGCTTTAGGTAATCTCTTTGCTCAGTTGTAGAAACAGGTTAATAACAAGAGCTGGGGCAGCTAGTGGCCCAGTAGGTAGAGTTCCAGGCCTGGACTCAAGAAAACTCATGTACTTGAGTTAAAGTCTAGTTGAAGACACAACTCAGCTGGGTGTCTCTGGGCAAGTCACTTAACCCTATCTGCCTCATTTGTAAAATGAGCTGCAGAAGGAAATGGCAAACTTCTCTAGTATATTTGACCAAAAAACTTCAAATGGGGTCATGAAAAGTCAGATGAGATTGAAAAATCGCTGAAACAAGAGCTGGTATTTCTTTAGTATTTTAAGGTTTGTCAAGCACTTTACAAATATATCATTTAATCTTCGTGACATTTTTGGGAGGTAAGAGCTATTATTAGCAGCTTCACCCAGCTATTGTGAGAATCAAATAAGATAACAGATGCAAACTGATTGACACACCTTAAAGGGCTATTGTAAAGGTTAAAGATGATGATGATGATGGTGACGGTGAGGAAGGTGATGATGATGATGATTATGAATTGATGATGATGTGATGATGATGACTATGATGATGGTGATACTATGAGATGATCTGGAAAATGATGTTGACGATACTATGAGATGATGAGGATACTAGTTGATACAACCTGCCTTGTTGAATTGTTTCAGTCAAGTCCAACTCTTCATGATCCCATTTGGGTTTCTCTTGGCAAAGATGCTGGAGTGGTTTCCTTCTCCAGCTCATTTTTTTTCCAGATGACGATCAGTTAGTACAGAGGCATTTTAAAAGGCAGGGGAATAAGAAAGGCTCCTGAGTGGGCAGAGCGTAAGCCGGAGAGCCACGGAGGTAGGACTGCTTTTTTTTTTTTTTTTTTTACAAGGAATAACCACCAGGCCAGTTTAAGACTAAAACTGGAGTTCATGGAGAGCCAGAATATTAAATAAAATTAGAAAAGCAGGTGGGAGCTATAATTCATAGACTTTTATTTTGGAACAAGGGTCCCTAACCTCTCCAGAATCTGGTGAAGCCTGTGGACCCCTTCTCAGAATTAAATTTTTTTAATGCATAAAATACATAGGGACAGCAAATATGCTGCAAAATAATTGCCACAATAATAAAACAAAACAAAACAAAACAAAGATTCACGGGCTCTGTGTTTGGAGCCCTCGCTCTAGGAATCGTTGGAAGTTTCGTAAAGATTTTTTGAGTGGAGGCTCACGGTCGCACCAGAGCTTCAGGAATGAAAGGATGGTGGGGGCGGGGCAAGGAAAAGAGCGGTTTCCGCCCAGTAATTTCGGATTTCCTGTAGGGGGCGTTCCAGCGGCGGAGACATTCCTTCTTCTGGGGTCCAGGCCACTTCTTTTCTGTCTTCCCACCCTTATCATTTCTATCATGATTTGTAGGTGTGGGTCCAAAAGTTGTAGGCCAAGATGGCCCAAACCGCTGGAAGGGCGAGGGGGCTCACTATTGCCCCACAGCCCTCTAATGTCCTAATGAATCGGAAATACCTCCGCCACCTCGGTTGGAGGCTAGAGGTGTAATGTGCCCCTGCGCCAGCCGCGAGGTGCAAGACTCGGAGCGTGAGCCCCCATCCCCCACCTCCGGCGTAAAATACGCCCACTCTTCCCTTCCTCCCCTTTCTCCCCCCCCCCCCCCCCCCCCCCGCAACGACTGATTGAGGAGTGCCGTAGACCGAGGCACGCATGCGCGCAGAGCGCTGGCAGCCGTTGTTGGCCTGCCCTTGCCAGTCCAGATGACTGCTGAAGGGCAGGCCGGGGCCTAGGCGTGGAGGGCTGTGGGAAGCCCGCCTTTGGGCGGGCTAGATAGGCCCCGAACCCCGACACCTCGGAAGAGCCTCGCCCCCTGAAATCCAGCTTCTTCCAGCCCCTTGTCCACTAGACGCCCTGCTTGTATTCTGATACTTGGGTCAAATCCCCTCGAACAGGTAGAAACCTAGAGGGGTCGGGGACGGCCGGCCTCGAGGAGAGTCCCAGGGCGGCCGTTGTCCCCGGGCCGCCTAGCCTTTCCTTGTCTCTTCCCCGTTCCTTTTCTCCTCCCTCCCTTGATCTTTCCTTCTCTCTCCTTCCCTTCTTCCATTCTCTTCCACTTCTCTCCTCCCTTTCTCCGTCTTATAATTCATACCTTCCTCTTTACTCTTTCATACCTCTTTATCTTCCTTCTCCCCCAATCTCTGTTCTTTTACCTTTCTTTCTCCCTCTCTCCTCTCCTTTTCCTTTTCTCCTTTCCCTCACCTTTCACCTCTAACTTCCTTTTTCCCTTCCACCTTTTTTTGGTGTCCCCAACCAAGAGAGCTACTCTCTGCCTGTATCTCTAAACGGGGAGATAATGGGATAAAATATTCCATTTTCCCTTAAAGTGAAAAAGATGACTGAACTTGCAAGCTGTGTATCTGTATCCAACTCACAATAAGGGCAGGGCATCATTGTTAATGGGAACTAGAAAAAAGAAGATAAAGCTAGTCCTTTCCCCATATCTTTTTATTTTTATTTTCAATTCTTATCAGGTACATACATCACTGATGATTTCCCCCTCTCACACATATTAGCTATATGGCCATGAATAGCTCACTTGACCCTCAGTGTTCTTGAGAACTCTTATGACTGATGAATAATAGCATTTATATTGCATCTGAATTACATTCAATTTGAAGATAAGGGAACTGTTCCACCAGTAGAAGAGAATCATTGCTCAAGACAGTCAACATCTTCCTTTCCTTTGGTGTCATTGGTAGAGTGATACGACAACAAGGTTTCTTGAGTGGTCTGCTCAGGAGCTTTAAAAGCCCTTGTGGATTTGGCCTATTTCTAATACTAATTGTACTCTTTGTAAATATGCAACTCCATATTCTCACTGGTGTTTTTTCCTTCCAAACAAGTAACAACCCACCCATTCCTGACCATTATAAGCATTCTAAAAGAAAATATTGTTTTCACAATTCCTCTTTAAGTCTCGCCACCAAAACACTTTACAATCCATCAGAAACAGTTCTGTTCAGGAGTTTACCATCAAAATACCTATTCCTATTCTTTTGGTATGTACAGCTACCTATTTCTCCTAGTCCAAAATTCTTCAGTTGGTTGCCTGATAGCCTGTTTGGCCCATTTTGTTATAAAGGATAATTTTCCTTAATCAGAGGAAGTATTCTAGTGTTACCTTATTAGGCTAGCCTCCAAATCAAAAGTAGTCTGTGTCAATCATCCTCATTTTAGGCAATTCCCTTTAGGGAATGTTACATCATATATTACAATAATTTACTTCCCCACCATATCCATCATTTTCCATTTCTGGTATTCTTTGGTATTATTTCCCCAGAAAGTTTCATCATGAGCCTACAGAAATTTTAGTCTGTGTCTAAAATGGGCTGTCAAACTCTCTACTTGGCACCCTATAGAATTTTTACACAAATTGAAATTCCCCATTTTAGCTTCCTGACAATTGCTTTTGAAATAGTCTGAGTAATGTATTGATGTAATAATGCCAGATCTGTAGGTGCACAGTGGTAATTTGATTTCATTGCCATTACTGACTCCTGGGGTAGATTGGAATTCTCTATGTTTCCGTAGTTAGCATATAAGCTCCTTTGGGGCAGGGACTCTTTAATTTTTGTCTTTTCATGACCAGCACTTAGCACAGGCCAACCCATTGAAAGAGCCATTGATTCCCCCAGCTGATGAAATAGATCCAATTATATTCAATTAGAACCATATAAATACCCAATTTTCATTCCATCAAAATCTGTTAAAATACTTATTTTGCTAAATCATAGCTATATTCTCATTAGCAAAACTAAGAATGTAAACTACAAAAACAGTTTATAAAATTATGATCATCTTCTTCAGATATTCCTATTACCTGGAAGAGGAATTCAGGCTTACCTTGATCTTCTATATCAGGGGATTTTCTAACCAAACAGGTCCTGACTTATAAATCTGCCAATTACATGTTAGTCTTATTTTACAACTAATTTGGGAGTTTGTCTTTTAATCACTTAATTCGGAAGACTACTGAACTCTTTGGTCAGATGTCTTTTTTTTTTTCCCCTTTCCTATCAATTTGAGATTAAAGTTCCTTGTCTTTTTTTTTTTTTTTTGGTTCATCTGACCAACAGGTCTGCACATTGGTTTAGCCAGTGTCTAGTATAATACTCTAAAAGCAGGGTTACTTGCGTAAGATTTAAGGAAGTCCTTGAACTTGAGTGGGCAAAAATAGGTATTTCAGTATCATTGGTTTATTTTTAATTATATATATTTTATTCATTTAAAAGCATTAAAACAAAAGGGTCTGCAGGCTTCACTATACGTATTGGTTCATGACCCAAAAAAGGTTGGGTTTTTCATATTTGCCAACTAATATATCTTACTTTGATAAATGTGAATTTAAATGTTTTGCTTTTTGGCTCTAGGCCTGCCTGGGTTTCAGAAATTTTTTTGAATTGCTTATTTTTGTGAATTTTTCAAAGTCACAGTATTTTGCAAATCTCCATCTCTTTACCTTCAAACAACAGACTGTTTTGCTATATTATATATTCTTAAATCAGCATTGTAATTTAAGTTTATTTTTAAAATAGCTGTTGCAGTTTCTTCACTGGTTTCTGATCTTACTTGAAAAATCTTGTATAATTCTTATTTATTTCCCTTATCAGATTATACCTTTTATTTTTTCTAGCAACTTGTCTGATACTAATCTTATTTTTGTAGAATTTACAATGCATTTAGAAGAATATTCACTCAAGATTTTTCTTGTGAGGTTCTTGTGAATTCTTTCTGTTTGTATATCATCATTTGTTTTTGATAACTGTAAAGTTTTGGTTTTTTAAAATGATTTCTTGTAATGTAGCACTCAGATATTTTTCTTTTTTTAAATTTCTGGGATTTAAGTAATTCTTAGATTGCTGGATCTTTTCTTCCTTCAGAACTATTACTTTTACCTACCTATTTTCTAATTTTCTTAGTATTTGATCTATTTTCCCTATTTTTTTCTGTGTTGTCTACAATTTTCTTTTCTTTTCTTTTTTTGTTGTTTGTTGCTTATGTTAGGATTCAGGGTACAGGTGGACCCCTAGAATATATTGGAGTTCCAGACAGGTATCATGGGGTATCCCCCCAAATTTGGAAGCTTTGCTAATTCCTTTTTTTATTTTTTTTTTATTAAAAGCTTTTTATTTACAAAACATATGAGTGATTTTTCTACATTGACCTTTGCAAAAACTTTTTTTTCCCCAAGCTTTTCCCTTCCTTCCCCCCACCCCCACCCCTAGATGACAGGTAATCTAATACATGCTAAATATGATAAATTATATGACAAATCTAATACATATATACATATCTATACAGTTATCTTACTGCACAAGAAACATCAGATCTAGAAAGAGAAGAAGAAAAAACCAACCTAAGAAGGAAAACAAAATGCATGGAGATATTCACAGAAAGCGTTAAAATGCTGTGTTGTGGTCCATACTCAGTTCCCACAGGCCTTTCTCTGGATGTATATGACTATCTTCATCGCTGAACAATAGGAACTGGTTTGAATCACATCATTGTTGAAGAGAACCATGTCCATCAGAATTGATCATTGTATAGTCTTGTTGCTGTGTATAATGTTCTCCTGGTTCTGCTGATTTCACTCAGCATCAGTTCATGCAAGTCTCTCCAGGCCTCTCTAAAATCATCCTGCTGGTTGTTTCTTACAGAACAATAATATTCCATAACATTCATATACCATAATTTATTCAGCCATTCTCCAATTGAAGGGCATCTATTCAGTTTCCAGTTTCTAGCCACTACAAAAAGGGCTGCCACAAACATTCTTGCACATGTGGGGCCCTTTCCTTCTTTTATGATTTCTTTGGGATATAAGCCCAATAGAAACACTGCTGGGTCAAAGGGTATGCACAGTTTGATAACTTTTTGAGCATAGCTCCAATTTGCTCTCCAGAATGGTTGGATCCGTTCACAGTTCCACCAACAATGTATCAGTGTCCCAGTTTTCCCACATCCCCTCCAACATTCATCATTATCTTTTCCTGTCATTTTAGCCAATCTGACAGGTGTGTAGTGGTTGTCTTAATTTGCATTTCTCTGATCAATAGTGATTTGGAGCACCTTTTCATGTGACCAGAAATAGTTTCAATTTCTTTGTCTGAAAATTGTCTGTTCATATCTTTTGACCATTTATCAATTGGAGAATGGCTTGATTTCTTATATATTTGAGTCAATTCTCTATATATTTTAGAAATGAGGCCTTTATCAGAACCTTTGGATGTAAAAATATTTTCCCAGTTTACTGCTACCCTTCTAATCTTGTCTGCATTCATTTTGTTTGTACAAAAACTTTTTAACTTGATATAGTCAAACTTATCTATTTTGTGATTAATGATGACCTCTAGTTCTTCTTTGGTCACAAATTCCTTCCCCCTCCACAGGTCTGAGAGGTAAACCATCCTACATTGTTCTAATTTGTTTATAATATCATTCTTTATGCCTAGATCATGAATCCATTTTGACCTTATCTTGGTATATGGTGTTAGGTGTGGGTCAATGCCTAATTTCTTCCACACTAGTTTCCAATTATCCCAGCAGTTTTTGTCAAATAGTGAGTTTTTATCCCCAAAACTGAGGTCTTTGGGTTTATCAAACACTAGATTACTTACTATTGTCATTGAGTATTTTGTCCTGTGAACCTAACCTATTCCACTGATCCACTACTCTATTTCTTATCCAGTACCAAATGGTTTTGGTGACCACTGCTTTATAATATAGTTTTAGATCTGGTACAGCTAGGCCACCCTCATTTGCATTTTTTTTCATTAATTCCCTTGAAATTCTTGACCTTTTGTTTTTCCAGGTGAATTTTGTTATTTTTTCTAGGTCAGTTAAATAATCTCTTGGGAGTTTGATTGGTATAGCACTAAATAAATAGATTAGTTTAGGTAGTATTGCCATCTTTATTATATTCGCTCGACCTATCCAAGAGTACTTGTTGTTTTTCCAATTGTTTAGATCTGACTTTAGTTGTGTGGAGAGTGTTTTGTAGTTTTGCTCATATAGATCCTGACTTTCCCTTGGCAGATATATTCCCAAATATTTTATACTATCGATAGTTATTTTGAATGGAATTTCTCTTTGTATCTCTTGGCTGTTGCATTTTGTTGGTGATGTATAAAAATGCTGATGATTTATGTGGATTTATTCTGTATCCTGCAACTTTGCTAAAGTTGTGGATTAATTCTAATAGTTTTTTAGTTGATTCTCTAGGGTTCTCTAAGTAGACCATCATATCATCTGCACAGAGTGATAATTTGGTTTCCTCATGACCTACTCTAATTCCTTTAATCTCTTTTTCTTGTCTTATTGCCAAGGCTAGAATTTCTAATACAATATTGAACAGTAATGGTGATAGTGGGCAATCTTGTTTCACCCCTGATCTTATTGGGAATGGTTCCAGTTTATCACCATTACATATGATGCTAGCTGATGGTTTTAAATAGATGCTACTGACTATTTTAAGGAAAAGTCCATTAATTCCTATACTCTCTAATGTTTTTAATAGGAATGGATGTTGAATTTTATCAAATGCTTTTTCTGCATCTATTGAGATTATCATATGTTTTTTGTTAAAGCTTTGCTAATTCCTAAGTTGAGGCAAAGTTTTATTATAATTGTAATTGTAATGCCAATTAAAGTAGGCTAAATTTTAAGAAAGGAAGATAGTGAAGAGCAAGGAGCATACAGGTAAATTTATAGGAAAAGCTATGAGAGGTGGAGTTGGGGAATACAGAACAAAGAACAGAACAAGGTAAATGGCATCATGGGATTGGGGTCAGCATGGCTATGGGAAGCTTGGTAATGGGAACTAACCCCATTTTTCATTTATAAAACTAAGAAGTGCTCATATTCTGAGTTAGGTGAGAGATGGCCTCACAGACATTTGGATGATAAAACATCCTAGAGTTATTGCTATAACATTTCTAAGGACTTCACCACATGTCTTTTCAGATTTTCTATTATTCTTTATATTGCTCACCATTTTCATAACTTCTTCCTGATCATTCTTAGCATATTTTAATTCTAGTTCCACTTCTTTTCATGATTTTTTGAATTCATTCTTTTGTTGTTTATCCATTTGAAGATTTTTTTTGGGGGGGAGTTGTCTTATACTAATTACTTGTGTTATATCTTGTATTTCACTTGCTTTGTAGGATTTTGTTGTTATGGTAACACTTCATCAACTTTGACCATTGTTGAATAAGATTTTATTGTCTTATATGTACTTTCAGCCATTTTTATTTATCTTTGTGTTTATAGATATTTTGAAAACATAGAAAGTATAATCTAGTTGAAAAGTGATAAATTCAGTATCTAAAACTGTTCTGGGCCAATAGTACAATACTGTTCATTAAATTCAATTGCTCCATGTTGAATTTAAATTTCTGGTGGTGTTACCTTGTAGTTTACCCATTTATTTAAGTGTGTCCACCATGGATTGATGGTGTAGATAAATTCTCATAAAGCTAAATAACTTTATTTTTCTGGGCAATTTTTGTCTAGTCATCTTATACCCCCTGAAATTTTACTTTATATATAGTTTAGAATGAACTCCTGCTCAACTGATCACTTCTTGGTCATTAATTATGTATTTTTTCTTTTTCTTTCATATTCTCTCTTCTAAATTCTCCAGTATATAATATATTTCTAATTAATCTTAAATGTTTTCTAGAGAATTTTACACTGTGATCACAAGAAACATTTCTGATAGCCTCAGTTTCCCTATCTGTAATTAGTAGATCATGGTACTTATACTTCCTCATGGGATAAAATAATAAAGTATTGATTCATTGAATATGCTCTTAATTTTTTTTTGTGTCATGGACCACTTGGCAATATAAGAAAGACTATGTACCTCCTTAGAAAAAAAAATTAATGACTAAATTAAAATACATAAGGTTATGAAGAAGAGTTGAATTTTAAACTTTTCCTTTGTAATTCCTGTGAATTCTTTCAATTTGTATGTATATAATATAACATTGAAAAATGGTTAGCAAAATATTTTTTAAGTTTACATACTCCCCTAATTAAGAACCTCTAATTTAATGTAAATATTTTGAGAATCATTGTAATGTCATACACATATCAGTTGAAGAAACTAGTGATTTAGAATTAGATATGTAGCCCCTTCCCTTTTTTAAGGGAATACAATTAAACCAAGAAGAAGTTTCAGAAAGGCAAATTTTGACTTATACTTCCTAACTAGGATAACTTTTCAAAAGTGGAAAGGAAATAGCTTGTGAGGAACTTGAAAAGACTCATGACAAAGGCTGATTGGCCATTTATTTGTAATGTAAAGGAAAATCTTAATTATTTGGATTAAATGGTTTTCTTCTGGGCTGTGCTGGATCCAGTACATATCAGACAATAGAAAGCTACAAATCAGAACTTGATTTGTTGTTGTTGTCTTGATTGTTTATACTCATGATGAAAAAATATTAATGCTGATTAAATTTAAGTATGTCATGAATCCGGTTTTTTTGGGGGGGAGAGTCACTTCTTAAAATAGTTACCAGCACACCTTTGCTGATGTGTCTTCCAACTGAGATTCTTTGAAGCATATTTTGTTTGGTTGTAGCTTTTTTTGCATGAACAAGGGGAAACATGTCATATCTGTGTTATGGTATATTATACTATATATATTGCATATAACACATTGACGTATGGCTGTATTATTTATGATAAGATTATGATTTATGTCTCAGTATCTCCTTTTGAAGAGCTTCTAAAAGTTTTACTTTTTATTTTCTTTCTAGTATATATAGGTTAGCTAGAATAGTAATTGGCTTCCTTAGCTCTAGCATTTGGTTGAAAAGGGACACCCACCTTCTTGCTAATCAGTACAGGTTCATGCTTCTCAGGGAGGGAGAAGAGTGCTGAAAGAATTTGAAATGGTAAACTTTGACCTTGCATAGTTTTATATAAAGCAATGTATGTATTTACATAGATACACACATACATGGATATGTATATGTGCAGTGGATAGGGTTCTTGGCCTGGAGTTAGGAAGACTTCAAATTCAGCCTTAGATATTCTAGCTGGTTGACTCTGGGCAAGTCGCTTGACCTCTCTTTGCCTTAATTCCCTAATCAGTAAAGTGGAGCACCTATCTCCTAGGATTGTTATAAAGATCCAGTGAGATATTTGTAAAGCACTTAGTACAGTGGCTGGCACTTAATAGGTACTATATAAATGCTAGCTATTAATTATGCAAAATTCAGACAGTTATATGTAATGTGCTTTAGGTATTTGTTAACCTGGAATCATTTTACCTCTTCTTTCCTCAACTATAGAAGATGTTCTCAACTTTAGATTACACATACCCAAAACCAATATTAAACCATATTCTACTGTTACTTAATAGAATTTCTTAAAGTAGATTAGGCACTTTGTTGGGCTTCATTGATGATTCATTACTAATGTGTATTCTGCTGCTCTGAAAGGTTAACTTAGAGCTGCTTAATGTACACCAAAATTTATAATTTTGGTAATGATTTATAAAAATTATAATTTTTAATGTAGTACATTAAGAAAAGGATAACTTTATTAGTAGTCAAAAAGTTTTCTCTGATTATTTTATTTTAATCTTCTTTTCATAGGAAGAACAGGAACCTACCATCTAAACTTTGGAAGATACATAAAAACCAAAATGAAATCATCAAAAGCTAAAACTGCAACTTTTTCTCTAGGGGTAGAAAATTCAGATTCAGCTTCTAAAAAAGCTTCAACTCTTTCATCAGGAGTGTATAGAACAAGGAAAAAAAGTAGCATAAAAGTTAGCAATGAAAATGAATCAATGATCCTTGCCCCTCCACCTGTAGCAGAATCAATGCTAAAGCATGCCATTGCTATTCCATCTGGAAATTCAGAGAATATTCTAGATGATGAGCAAATTGTTAGGCAAGTTACTAAACGTCTTAAGGAGGTAAGAAATTCTTTAAAATAATTATAGTTTTAGTCTTTTTATTTCTGAGTATGTCTTAACTCTTTTCAGAGATCCTGTCTTTATTTTTTCCATGCATTAAAAAAAAAAAAAAAACTGGTTCATTTGGCCACTTTCTTTAGAATTGTAGGTAGAATACAGATTCATTTTACCTGGGAATAAAATTCTAAACTACTAGAGGGCAAAAACAGTTTCACTTTTGTTGTTTGTATCCTCATTGCCTAGCATAGTGCCTTGCACACAGTAGGAATTTAATAAATACTTGCTTTCTTGCTTGTTAGATACAAAATCTAAAAGTGTTTGAGGATCATTGGTTTGGAGGTAATGAAATAGACTAAGCTGAAATGAAAATCTTTTAATAAACTCAAATGATTACATTAAATATGAAATACGTGATTAGAGAGAATTAACTTTGTGGCACTAGAATAGATAACTGCCTTTGAAAAATAGACTTCATCTTGGTTAGTTATATGTTTGTGTTAGGTATATTTTAATTGATACTAAAATTTTGTAATCATGTTATTTTATTGTTGTTTTTGTTTGGCAGATTTCTTCTTCTTTAGAAAAAACTTATGGCCTTAATATCAAAGAAGAACTATCATCAGAGAAAATACCAAGTCCAGAAGGAGGAGAAAAGCCACCTGTATGTATACATAACCTTTGTTGCCAAGGCTTTAACAGTTATAATGGCTCAGGTTTTCTTTTGGAGTCCAAGTTTATGAACAGAATGAGCCCTCACCTAAAACACTTGGAATACCCATCTTACTGGAAAGCTTGGTAGTGCTAATTCTGGCAAAGAGATGTCTTAGTGAAATTGTCAGATTAATCTATATCTCTAAAGTCACTCAAATCTAGAGGGTTGGACTGATATATCCAGGATCCACTGGCTGCCCAGTGATTCCCTGAGAAAAGACTTTTTTCCATTATACAAAATAATGTGCTCCTTTTCACTGTCTATAGACAAATCTTCAAGATTTTTAAAACAATGATAAAACTTAAGTAAATAGCCCTTCCCTGTTTAAAGAAGACTTTTACATTTACTATTTCAGTTGATTTCAGTAAATCTTGATATGGGCAAGACAATAGATGATATTCACACTCAGAAACTTCATATGACTTGCCCAAGGTCACATTGCTAGTAAATGGACAAACTAGAACTTGAATCGGGACCTTCTAATACTAAATTATCTGTTCTTTTTACACCACACTGCTTCTAAGATTAGGATGGCCAATAATCATGTAGCCCTGGTGTGCTTACTTGGTTTCTATAATATATCAGCTGTCTACCTTTTCTAAGAATTAAAATTCTATTTCTGCAGGGATGTGGGAGCATCTTAATTCATATCCTGTGGTGCCTCATGGCATGGACAATCATGTCTTCTTTAGTGTCACTAAAATTGACTTGAGGACAAACAACATTTCAAGAATAATTAGTTCCATAAGAACAATGCTATATTTGAGAGATATATTCTTGGATGGGCAAAATTTGTACTATTAAAGCTTAAAATAGGAGGGGATAGTGGAGGAGCTTAGAGACTGGTGAAAAATGAGTAGTTCTACTGACTTGAAAATTGCAGGGTTTTTGTGTCAGAGGTGCAAGGTCAAGTCTGGGTGAGGCTTGGGGAAGCCCACTTTAATATTAAACTGGCAAGTGCTGGTGGGAGCTGGGCAACACAAGCAACTACAATAAAACACTTTGGGGAATCAGATTGAGTTGGACAACTCCCTGGCATTCCTTGAATTTTTTGCTTCCTAATCTTTTACAGACAATAGCTCAGAATGGCTTTTCATGCTTATCAGTATTTCCATTTTTTTTTTCAGCCTTCAGATCCTGGCAATCAGTAGATATTCTCCTACCACCCTGGCAGTTTGTGCTTGCTTGTAATCTACATTACCTCCTTAGAGCTAGGCAGGGATTATCCTTACCCTGACTGGGTCTCTGCCTAAAGACTGGCCCCTGTAAACTCTGTACCAGATATTGTGTGGCTTTACAAATGAATGGCTTGCATTTGTCATGGTAGAGATGCTTGCAATACTTTAATCTTCTGGATAGTTAAAGTCCAAAGATTGTGGACTCAGATTGTCTCAGATCTTTGAAGAATGAACAGTGAAAACCTTTTAGACAGCAAGCAGTTGGAAGCAATGATCCTATCCTCAGAAAATACTTGGAATCTCTCAGATTGTTTTTTTTTTTTTTTGCCAGGTAGATGAGAACCTCTTAGAGTTACTGTTACAATAGCAATAGCAAATTGTTTCTAAATCTTTTTTTTTTTTTTTGTGAGATTCCCCACTGACCAGGCTAATATGGCCTTTGCAGTGTTTTGCTTAATGGAGCAAGTTACTCACTCTGGTGTTCTTTGGACAACAACTCTGTTGATTTTGAACAATATGATGGCGTGTCTCCTGGCGATTTTTGTGACCCTGTGTAGAACTGAGATGCTTAACAAGAAACCTTGATAAAATATGCCAATTCCTTTTAGAAACTAAAGCAAAATTTGGCATGGAATTACCCTTGCTCTAGTGAATCAAATTTTAGAGGATTTAGAATATACTTGTGTAGAAGGAATTCACTTAAGTGGACATAATTTCCAACTTGTCTGCATTTATTTAACAATGTTTATTCACTGAGACCTAGTTTGGTCATGGCCAAGTTAGTAGTGAATCATCTCTACTTTTTCCGTCCATCTGATAAAAGTAGATGTGTATTGGTAACAACATATATATGTATATGTGTATATATGTATGTATTTACATATATATATAGTATAACTGTTCAGGCTTTGCTTGACACTTTAATAAAGGAAGAGTTAGACTTTCTTTTGCTTCCATTTTGTAGACTGACATTAGATTTGCCCTATGATCCATTTGCTTTTTATCCTTGGCATGAAAATTCCAGATTCCAAAGACATATGCTATAGCTATAAGCTATATGCAGGCTATAAGTGGAGCCTTGGGTGTCATATGTTTATTATTGCCTTGAAAGTGGTGACTTTCAGAGATTTTGTGCCACCCTAGTAGCAGTTATAATAATTGAAGGATACTCATATCATTCCAAACCAGTAATTCAAAAAACTCATCCTCCATGGACTTAAGTATACTTTAACACTTAATATTTGAATATTAAATAACTTTGGAATTGTTCATACCAGTGAAATAATGTGAAACAAATAGAAAAGTTAACAATGGAAAAGAAGCCAATGCAAGGCAGCCATCCCTGTTTCTTTAAAGTATGCAAATTTGTGGGCCTATTTAAAGATAATGAATGCTGCTAGTGACCAGGTCACTTAGTGCTGTTTTAACTTCATGGACTGTTAATTCTAAAAATTCACTTAGGAAAGGCTGGCTTCCACTTTGAAAGTAGAGCAAAGACCTAAGCAGTTATCCAGTTTCATTTCCTGCTTTCTAGGATCATAGAATTTTCAGATGAGTAGACATTGTCTTTATAATGAATCTAGCATTTGATCTTAATATTGTAGGCTTCCAGGAATCATTCCCTGCCCAGAGCTATGGAGCACCCTATTCCTGATACTCCTCTTTAATTACACATTCTTTACTGTCATCGAAAATACATTTAATGGGAAATACAGATGTGGGGATACAGGAAGGAACTTCTAAAGTACCTGTTAGGACCTATTGGGTCTGAAGAAATCCAAGCTCTGGAGGACAAGTGGAACTTTTCTTAGCGATGGGCTTGAAGGATCCCAGGAGTTACCCATGTTTTCTAGTGTGAAGAATGTGTGCTCCTGTTCTTGGTCTGAGAGAGAAAGGAAAAGCATGAAGAATTGTATTTCATTCCTACAAATTTAGGTTTTTCATTTTAATATGTATTCTTTAGAAGCTATGTTTACTGTGGTTTAATATGGGGTGGCTAGGTGGCACAGTGGATAGAGTACCAGTCCTGAAGTCAGGAGGACTTGAGTTCAAATATGATCTCAGACACTTAACACTTCCTGGCTGTGTGACCCTGGGCAAGTCACTTAATCCCAATTGCCTCAGGGAAAAAAAAAGCTATGTTTATTGTGGTTAAATATGTTGACTTTTTTTTTATCTGATGCTAATAGAAACAAAGTAATAGCTTTCTCTTTGATCATCAAGGCAACAAATAATATGAAGACTTCGCTTCCTTTTCATTCAAGGGCAGTGTGGCATAGGGGTTAAAGTGTTGAACTTTGGGTTAGGAAGAACTGGGTTTGGATCCTACCTCAGACTCTTAATAGCTGAGTTATCCTAGTTAAGTTAGCCTCTGAACATTAGTTTTCTCTTCTGCAAAATGGGAATAATAGCACCTACCTCACAGGGTTGTTGTGAAGGTCAAATTAGATGATGTATGCAAAATGTTTTCCAAACTTTAAAAATATTGGTAAACGTATACTTATTGTTATTGTTCAGAATGTTGTATAAATGTCAGCTAAATGATATCACAAATTATAGATTAGATCATGGTAAGCATTTGCTTGTCTTTGAATGCAGTGTCTACAGAAACTCTGCACTTGTTTTCAGTTTACTAGAAAACAAGGATAAGACGAAGGAAACAAAATTGACTGTCTTTGTTAAAGATATTATAATGGTATGGAGCAATCATGATAAGGAACAAAGAGAAGCAAGGGAGCAGGGTGTTTTAAGTGAGCTAATCTTCCAGATACAAGCCTTGTGGAACCTAGAACTTTTATTAGTTGCTGATAATAAATAGCTAAAACCCAGAGATTTACCATTATTAATTAGTTTATTGCAAAACGCACTTTGGAAGCATTTTATGGCCAGGTGTTCAGTGTAATTCCAGTAGTCTTTCCTCCTGTTCCTTCAGGGAAACCAGAGCTATTGTGGTTGGACCTCTTTATTTAGTCATCCAAGTGGTTTGGTGTTGCTTGAGCATGAAGACGATCTTCAAGAAGATAAAAACATTCACATATTCTTTCTCAAAGAGATTTTTTGATTAGAGTCAGATTTACCATCAGTGGCTTATATCAGTGATATAAGTGATTAATCTCTATATTCAAAGTCCTAATTTTGGGAGTAAAATATCTTGATTCCTAGACTTGTGGAGATTCTGGAAGTGGTGAGTGAATGCAGTTTTGGATCAGGTCAGTTGTCATTTCTTAATCCTACCATATTCCATCCTGTTTTCATTGATGGTAGTGACATTCCTTTTTTCATAATTAGAGAGGAAGCTCCTTGGGTAGTTGTCATCATTTCATCCATGTTAGATGGAGTCCTATACTGTTCAGTTGTAATAACAGCAAAGTAGGGCAGTGTGGAGTGTTTCAGGCTTGGCATACATTTCTATGGATTCATGCAGTGCTTATACTGGTCATCTGGGGAAACAGTATTGTTTTCTTTTGAGTGAGCCTTTTTGCAAAATTCTGATCAGGGGCTCTGCATTCTCTGACAGCAGCTGCCCAGCGGCCTCTCAAATACCATTCTCTTGAGTAGACATTAAACCTTGTCTGTTTCAGTCTGCTCCACAGTTCCAGAGCTCATAGCTTGTTTCTCAAGTGATGATGGTGTATTTCACACTATAGCTTGGGACTGATCTTCTCCTAGAAATAGTTTCTGCAATGTCCAAGTCTGTAGGGAGCCAGTGGACTCACGGTTGCTGCCTCTTAACTAAGTACTTGACCTGTTAGCATCTGCATAAAGGTCATTGCCTCCTTCTTTCTGAGAAAGCTTACTATGATATGTATGGTGCTGCATATATTTCCTCCTTTATAATTTAGAAAAGACATAGGGGAAAATTTGACTTTCTTGGATGTGAGGATTTCATTTAGAATCTTCCAGGATTGCTTTAGTCTTGGAGCTTGACCTCTTCTGATTTATCTTTGTGGAAAAGTTAATAAAAGGTGGTTCCAGTTTGGGATAACATGAGAGTTTTCTCTCTTGTCTCCTTGTTCCTGTGTATAGGGTGAGTAGACATACTTTTTGCTCTGATTCTGTAATTTTCTCTCTCTAACCTCCTGGGTTCTCTGGTGAAACTAACATTTTGTCTCATTATAAAAGACAGAGTATGTTTCCTCTTTTCCAGGGCTTTTCATAACCTCAGCCTTTTTAGCAAGGAAACAGGATATCAATTCTTCTTTGGGAATTGCAATACTTTTCTTGTCAGTAGACAGGATGTAAGATTCTTCACAGGTGGCTTTTTTCATTTGTTAGATTCTGATCTCCGCTGCAACCTTTAACAGGGGTGTGACTGGGTTTTGGAGCTACAGTATTCCCATGCATTGCCCTCCCATTATTCTTAGCTTTGACTTGAAATATGAATTCAAATTACTCTTTTGGTTCATTTTGTCCCCACCTATTGTCAACTTCTCAAAACTAGTTGTTAACAAATATAATACCTTTTGGAATAACTAGCACAGGAACAATTTATTTAAAATAATAAGCACTTTGATATTAAAAAATATATCATCAAATACTTCCTAGTACTTGTGGCCTTAAACAAAAGACCTTCTTCCCAATAACCCAGAGACAACATGTTGTTGGTACTGGTTGTGAGTCTCTCTGTCTTGGCCTTTAGACTTCCAGGCTCATGTAGGGAAGCTGGAAATCCTTGGTTAGCCATTTGCCCCTGTATAGCACAGAAAATATTAATGCTATTTGATGTCTCATTTGCTGGTGTGGCTCACCGAGAGACCACAAGTCATGCTGGGTTACCTCATAGATCGATGAGAAATCAGGAATCAGGCAATACTGCTTATACTGAGTATGTTTGGGGGAAGCAAATTATTCTTGAATTTATCAAGTGAAATTGAGACTGAAACAGATGTTTTATCTGTTGTCTTGTATGATATAGCCTAGCAGGGTGTTAACATTCAGAGAACTGCTGTTCTGCATTATGATGAATGGTTTTGCATTAGTTTTCATTGGGAGGCAAGTCTTGCCTGGCCTTTTGTGTCATTCTGCTTGTGGCTCTTTTGGTCATGATTCATATTTTAAATTTATTTGATGATAGTTTCCCTCCTTTTTGGTGAAAAGGAGTACCTTTTTCTTTGGTGATATTACCAAAGAGGGTCATGTTCATGGAGATATTCTCATATTTTGAGTCTGAAGCCTATTCAGGATATAAAACTGATCTTCAGACTCTAGTGTGATTCAGTCTGCCACTTGGAAAATAGCAGAGCCTTTATAGATATTGAAAGTATCATTGAAGCCTCAGGCAGCTACTGTCTCTCTCCCTCTTGCAAAGTGAACAGACCTGGGATTGGTCACCAGAGGTTAGGTAGAACCTACTTCTTCTACTTCTGAATAAAATCTGTACTTCTTTTTCTTCTTTTTCTCAGTTGGTACTGGGATTTGGTTGAGTAGTGTAGCACAACCAAACTATCATATGGGAATTGAGTAGAGTTATCTACCTTTACTATTTCTGAATGCATTACTTAGCCCAACTTTATGACTTTATGACTTATGTTTAAAAACAGTTTATAGTCTAACTAGATTTAACTATATAATCAACTAGAATTCCTTTTCTGACCATGTTGTTGAGATGTGTTTACTGTAGCTGAGGCAGAGGAAGAATTTTGTATAGTTCTCTATCTCCTTGATAAAAATTTGATAATATCTGGGATCACTATTCTCTACTCTTGATACTTGAGTTATATTCACCTCTGGAGTGAGTAAAACCTAACCAAAATATGAAGGGGTAAGGAGTAAAAGATGACTGGATTTTGTGTATATGAATATTGAGGTTATTTGGATTATGCAGTCCTACAATTTTTCTGAGGTCCATGAATTCAGTGTTTCAAGACCTTCTGGACCAGGGAATGGTGGTTTAGCTTAATAATATCCTTTTTTATGCCTGGAATTTTGCCCAACAGGGTGGATTGGTTGAATTGAACCTTAGAATCTATTTTAGCATAAACTATTTGTTCCATTAAAAATATCACAACTTTACAAGACAGAGTTGAAATTTTGGGGGCATTTAGTAAATTAACAGGGATGTTTTTATGGATTCACAAAATATTTATATTCCTCTGTGTGTGTGTGTGTGTGTGTGTGTGTGTGTGTTTGTGTGTGCAGAGAGAGAGAGAGAGAGAGAGATCATAACTTCCAGGCATATATAACACCAGAAGTGGAGGGTTTGTTTTAAGAATGGAAGTCCTAGTTCATTACTCTCTTTATCTTGATATATTTTAAACCACAGAAACTATTGATTATGAAGCTTCAAGTATACTATATACATGGGGAACATCCTTAGGCTATATTACCCTTCCTCCATCTTGGCCTTGTATTTGCTTCTACAAAATAACCAGTGCAGAAAAGAGCAAAACAGTCTGGGAGAAGAAACTTTCACAGTTAAAGCCTCATTTGTGACAGGGAAGTATCTTGCTAGTGGGATACAGTGTCTTATCCTTGTCCACACTGAAAGCAGGAACCTATAGTTCTTTGGATTGTCTGGGCACTCCTCCAACGATAGGTCCCCTTAAAATTACTTTTCATTTAGTTCAGTTTAACATCCCTGAACACTAGAATTTATAAGTAGCTGTGGTGTTAAACTTCACTTTAGACACTGGATAGACACTAGGATAACCATCCTAATTAAGCCTATCTATAGATTATCAATTCTGTATCTTCTAAGTCTCACTTAGACCTAATTGAAAAGTAGCATGCAATTGATAAGTAAATCTTAAGTTTCATTTTATCTAAATAGCACCTTGAGTTGGGAGTCATTATATTTCAGCCTTGGCCTTCTTATGATGGGGACTGTGACTTGAGATTCTGCAGGGAATGTCCCTGAGGCAGCCCAAAGAACTTGATTTCTAATAAGCCAGAATAATTTAGAGATAATTCTTTTTGAGTTTGCAATAGATTTGAAGGACCTGTATGTAAGGGATGGATTAAAAGTGAGCTATACATTAGAGTAAATGATTGATTGATGAAGATGACTGCTCTCTGAATACTGTATGTAGTCCTCTAAATCACTTAAGAGATAATCTGCTGAATTATTCTCCCTTTTTTTCTCAGTGTTCTGGTATTTGGTTGACTGGTGTAGCACAACCAAGTCATCATATGGGAATTGAGTGGAGACATCTCTACATTTACTATTTCTGAGTGCATTTCTTAGCTCAATTTTATGATAAATCTAGTTTATAGCTTAACCAGATCCTATCTATCTATCTGACTGGAACTCATTCTCTGACCATATTGTTGAGATGTATTTAGTTGAGGTAGAGGAAGAGTTTTTATATGGTTCTCTATCTCCCTGATGAAAATTTGTTAATATCTGGAATTACTGTTCTCTACCTTTGATATATGAGTTATATTCTTGGATAGGATTGGCACTTGGACACATTTGGGTTTCTGGATTCCTGCAACAAAGGTAGTTCTGCATTCCTCTCTCACTATAGGAATACAACCCAACTTGAGACCAAACATGGAATATCAAATCTTGTTCAATGTGGCCAGTGGTTTTAAGGCATATCATGTTGGAACAAAGATGTAGCACTCCCAAATAATTCTGTATTTCTGAATAGAAACAGGTGACTGCACAATTCAAATATTGCACTAGTACTAGGATAAAGCCTAGTATGGATGACCTGAAATCCATTCTAGACATTACAGCATAATATAGATCAGAATCCATAACTACCTTTGTGACATGGAATCCCTTGCTAGGTAAATTACTGATTCAAGACCATGGCGTAAATCATGCAAACAGATATAGGTACACCTGGTCAAAGAATTACTTGGTCCTATGAGTACACAAAAGATTTTAATACATTGAGACAATAGAGACATCATCTCACCTTCATACTGTGGACTTGTGTGTTCTATATGAGAAGAGAGTAGACTTTGCATGCTGTACGTGTTTGTGAACAGTATTAGGGAGGCTTGTCCAGAAGGGATTCTACTTTGATCATGACTATAGCCATTTCCACTGTCATGCTCTCTTTTGCTCCCCATTCTCTGATTGACTTGAATCTACTTAAAACACCTTCACAAAATAGTCTTTTAGAATAAGAAGCGATGATTACCTTAATCATGATGTTTTGTTTTCTTGGATGAACTGGGAACACTTCCCTAAATAGGTTTTTACTTATTCTTATTTCTGTATTTGATCCTCGAAAATGGTATCCATGATATTGCACCTAAAATCCATCCAGTGGTTGAACTTGAAGCAATCCCCTGGCACATTAATTGGAGGTAATGTCTCAAATAATGCATTAGGAGTTCCCTCTCTGAAAAGGAACCACAGTTTTTTAATAACAACTTTCCAGGGTATAAACTTAACATTGTGCCAATGATATTCTCTCCAACAGGGTGGGAGTTGACTCTTCCATAGATATCAACAACAGTGGTCTGGACTCAATCCATAGTCCTTAGTGTATTTTGTTGACTGTAAATTGAGATGCTTTGGAGTAAGGATCCTTAGGTTCCATCACTGATTCTTTTAATTGAGGAAACTTTTTGACCAAGTATGGAAGTCCTTGATAAACTGGAGATGAATTTAACTGGAGTTCCTGTCTTTAGAGTACACTTACTTAGATCAAGCTTCAGTTAAGAACAGAGTTCCCTCAACTATCTTCTCAGACATGACAGTTGCTGCAATTAAGTTAGATCCATATATAAAAGCTTGCCTGAAGTGGATTGTGTAGTCCTTGTTTGAATTGATGTGTGCTGTCATAAAATCTGTTGTAAAGTTAACTAATGTACTAATAGTATTCAAACTGCCAGCCAGACCTTCCTGATATTATGCTGTACTGTAGAGCCCTGAAGAGGTTGTCAGCATTCCCTTCTTTTCTAAGAGTCTTTTAAGAAAAACCATCCATTTAATTTCATCTACCACTCCCTTCATGAGAAACCAATCTTAGAAGGTTCTTCCTGGTTTGTGGCAGATTGGTAATTGCTTACATAAGAATTTTACATGTTTTTTTTTGTTCCTAAATATAACCTCTCACTTCCACCTACTGCTAATGTTAATCTGTCCAAAGGCTTGGTTGTTGAGAGTATGAGGCTTCTATCTACAGCACATAGTTTGACTTCCTGGCACATGTTAAGCTGCTCTGCTCTAAAGAACAGAGTCATTCCCTCTAATTTTGGGCTCCATGTTAATTCATGAATGTAATTGGTGCCTCCTTGCAGTACATTGTACTGTGATTGAAATAACTGATGTGCCGCAGATGTCCACATCTCCAAGCACTTTGTTGATCATATCTGATGTATGTCACATCCTTTCTGAAATGAGGTCTCCAAAACAGAGCTTCTGACTCATGGTGATGACAGTGCTTGATTTTTGGAATTTTTGAATTTTTGGAATAGTCAATAAGCAGCAATGCTCATCTCGAAAATGGCACTCATTTCTAGAGTAAAAAAATTGTGGCACTCATGACTAGAATAAAGAAATTTTCTGCTAACATTATATCCTCAACCCACTCTCTTAGTACCATCAATTATTCTTAAACCTTAAAGAATTTGTCTTCTTAAGCAGATGTGATGTCTGCATTTCAGGGACAGAAGACCCATCTTGAATATGTCTGAGCATCTTTTTCTGATGAAGTTCAGTGAGTAATGCTCTCGTCATTCTCATTTCTTTAGTGGAGGCTCATAGTGGCTTGTTTAAGGATTGATGCTCTCTGATGTTCTCTGGTGATTGTAATTACATGTTATATCAAGTCTATTTTCAGTATGCAGTATTACTGCAACTCTGGTAGAATATGCTTTAGTAATGAGAGGTTCTGACATTAAATTTTACCACAGCCCTTCTTTCATTCTTTGCGTAGAGTGCTATGTTTGAGTTAATTGAAGCCTTAACTAAGTTGGCTCAATTCCTCCTCTTTGCTAGGCTTCACACTGTGGCTATCTATCACTTTTTTTTTTAAATACATGCAAAGATAGTTTTCAGCATTCACCTTTGCAAACCTTGTGTTCCATATCTATCACTTCTTAAAGTAAATTTTCTCACTCTTGGTCTTCTTTCTCAAATCACTCCCAATTGGAGTCTCCAATTTATTTCATTACTAAGCTTTTCTATTCAGTCTTTTAGGTAGAGGTTTTCCTGTTTATGACAAAACATTTTCAGTCTAGTGGGGGCATATTTCAGAAGTATATCTGTTGTTAAACCTATCATAAGAACTGGGCTTCCCTGTTGCCTATTCAGGAATTGTATTCTAATATTGTGTACTCATCTTTCTAGAACATATATAAAACTGATTTTATATTCACATTTTACCTTTACTTGCCTCATTTTCATAGTCAGTGACTGAGAGACTTGAGGCTGGCCAGTCTAACTTCCTTAAGTGTAGCCAGACTCCAAACAAATAGGGAGCTAATCATCATTCCTTCCTTGGAAGCTTTTTTATCAAGGAACCAGGTCCAACTGCATTTTCACAACCTTTGCATAAGTAGTCTTCCCAGAAACTGGCAGATAGGGCAGAAGTTCACTTCCCTCTCTTTAGGTAGTCAATTTGATGTCTTCCATCTGGGCTACCTTAATTCATAATAGTCTGCTACAATGCTTATTTGGATCTTGAATTATATCCAAGATCCAGACTATCTATAGTTGCTAATTATGAATAGACAAAGACCCAGGAGAATTCCTAGAATTATTAAAAATCTTGTACCTTTTGTCCCTCCCCTCTTCCTCATAAAGTACAGTCTTGAGGTCCAAGAAGTTGTTCTGAGTGAAGGGATACTGTATATGCCCATTGCTTAACCGTAAAAGTTGAGTCAGAAACAGGTGTGGCGATTTGAACTTGTGTGACTGTATCACCACATTAATACCAGTCAAAGAAAGAGGATCCTGGTAGTTTTAATAAAAACACTGAAGCATTGAAGAGTTAGGTAGACAGTTAACTCCCTTGGTATTCTTCATTTTTTGTTTCTATATCTTCAAAAGGACTACCATCTTTGAGCCTCTGCCCAACAATTAGTCTTCCTGCTTGTCTTAGATGCCCTGTTTACCTAGATGGGCTTTTTCAGTTTATTCATGCCATTCTCCCAGTGTGGTTTCTGCTTCTTTAGTTCCAGGTAATTGTTGCCCAATTGCTAACATATTAGTCCTGGCATTCAAGGAGACTACTATTACAAGGAGTGTTTACTGAGTCAGAAATTATAAGGAAAAGGAAATGACTATAGGGAAATAACAAGGGAAGGGAACGTGCTACTCAAAAATGCTCAGAAATAGTTTTGCATTTGTCCAGGTTTTGTATTGTTAATCAGAGGATAGCATTATTCTCCAGGGTGTAGACAACAGAGACTGTCTATTATCTCAATAGATATTACAAGATAATTTTATATTCTTTAAGGTTGGACTTTGTTATAATGTATTATTAATATAATTGCAAATGTTTATTGTTTGTACAAGTATTATGGAGGTATGATTAAATACAAAGTAAGTACAGAGCTAAGAAAAACTTTGGTAACACCTATATAATTAATAAATTTATATGGCATGTCTTTTTGAAATGTTTATATTTTTTAGATTGACTTGATGATGTGTATTTTCATGCATGTTTACTACGATGAATACTTCTGAACTTTTTATAAATAAAAATAAAAATTAAAAAACTATTATCTTTTAATTAAAATTCAGATACTAGATTTGAAGTTTAGGTGGTGATCATAACAGTTTCCATGAGTTCATTTCTATGCAGATGATTCCTATATCTATATATACAACCTTAATCTCTCTCCTGAGCCTGCAGTCAAGCTTCACCAAGTGCTTAAAAAAAATTCTGCATTTCTCCATCTTGCCAGACTGGCAGTGCAGCAGCCCTTCTGATAGCGATGAAAAGCAGCCTTTTCATGGCCCTTCTGATACCGATAAGCATGAAATCTCCAGTCTGCTCCATTTTTTGACCTGAACTAGTTTATGTAGTGGCCTTCTACTCTGCCAGGGGTTTCACCATTTTGGTGTGGAACTAAATTTAGAGTGTAGACTGATTGCAGCCAAGTACCCTGAACTCAAGCGATCCAACAACCACAGCTTCCCCTTGTGGCAGATGTTACTTTTTTTTCCCCTTTTTTTATTAAAGTTTTTTATTTGTACAACATATGTATGGGTAGTTCCCCAGCATTGATCTTTACAAAACTTTCCATTACAAATTTTACCCCCAGTCCCTTCCCCTCCCCTAGATGGCAGGAAGTCCACTACATGTTAATAATGTTAAAATACTTGACAAGTTGTTGCACTGAATTTTCTAGGGGCATTTCAAACTTAACATGTACAAAACAGAATTCATTACCATTCATTTCTAGTTCTCTTCCCTTTCAGTTATTATCAAGAGCAGCATGTTCTCCCTATTATCCAAACTTCAGTCTTAGCTCATATATCCAGTCTGTTGTCACATTTTGATGTCTCTTCATTTATACCATTTCTCACATTCTTTCTCTGTAGTCAGACAGCCACAATTCTAGGCCATTATCACCTCTGATCTAGACTGCAACAATTGCCTTCTAAATGACTTTTCTGACTTAATTTTTTCCCTATTCTCCATCCATCTTTCATTCAGCCGCAAAGGTGATTTTTCTAAAGTGCAGGTCTGATTTGGTGACATTCTGCTTATTGAGCTCCAATGACTGATTACCTTCAGAGAGATCCAATATAAATTTTTTGTTGTCATTTAAAACTTTATTTCAACTTGACCAATCTTTTTACTTTTTAGTTGTAATTTGTTGATTCAGCTTCACTGGATTGCCTGCAGTTATCAGACACCATACTCCATCTCTCTGGATGCTTTTGCATAGGTTGTCTGACATTCTTGTAATTCTCTGCCCCCTTCACCTCTGCCTCTTGGTTTCTCTGGCTTACTTCAAGAGAGATCATTTCTAACCTGCTGTAAAAGGCCTCAATTTCCTCACCTGCTAGTTTCTTCCCTTCTTATTGTAGGTACTGAGACATTTTATATATTGTATCCCCAGTTATATGAGCTTCTTGAGGGCAGGGGATATTTTAGCCTTTCTTTGTATTCTTAGTGCTTAATTCAGTGACTGGAACATAGTATGGGCTTAAATGTTTGTTGACTGAGTAAAATTTCAATTATAAATGAAAATATTAAAATACTCTCAACAGAATTTATTTTTTTAATGAAATAGGTAGGTCACCAATAGTTTTGGAAACCAGTGTTATATTCTTCATTACCAGAAAGTGAAGTTTCAGGGTCTTGACTTGGAAGAGTAGTGATATTATAACTTTTCTGAGTTCTAGGGCATTGAGGTGATCTAGATTCATAGGTCCTTTTATTTGTCTTGTAGATTTCCCATTTGACCACGTTCTTGAGGTAACCCTCCATTTTTCACAAATCCAGAATATTTTTTATTAAAACTCATCCAACACTTTCACAATCACTGAGTAGTTAGTTGTGAAAGTTTGGAGGATGAAAATTTAGTTCAAAGTAGATAAATTGTAAGATAGATCTGCTCTAAAGTGAGTTGACTGGTTGTACTCAACTTCTTGAATGGTTTTGTTAGCACCAGCCAGCCTGGTCCATAACTGGGCAGAGTTCCCTATAATATTTTGACAGCTATCTAGAGTTTCCCACTCTACCTTCCCAATCACTAGCAGTTGTGCTGGAACATGAGTTCAACAAATTGGAAGAAGTGCACTGGAAGACAGATTGTGTTAATTTGGCTAGGAGTACCTTCATAGCATCAGCTAATTCAATTAAAAAATTCAAAATGCATTTATTGATATTGTTAATCTGTTGTCTTTGAAAAAGTTTATAGAACAGAAGACATTTTATAGAACTAAACACCTGCAACAATCCTGAATTCTTTCTTCCTCACCCTCAAAAAAATGATAGTTTTGCAAAAAACAAAAACTAGTGAGCTTGATTTTGATTCCTGGTAAAATTCTGGGACGTAATATTAAAGAACATTTTTGTAAACATTTACAAAAGGAATTAGTAGCTAGTATGTCTTCATCAGGAACTGCTCATGCCAAACTAATTTTGCTTTGAATTTCCAACATTACTAGAGTGACAAGTCAGAGGACTGACACAGCCATATCATCATTGGATTTCAGCAAGGAATCTTTTTTTTTTTAATTTTTATTTTATTTGCATAACATATGTGTGGGTAATTCTTCAACAATAACCCTTACATAGCTTTTCGTTACAAATTTTCCCCCAACTCCCCACCCCTCCCCTAGATGGCAGGATATCCACTACATGTTAATTATGTTAAAATATTGGCAAATCGAATATATGTATACATATTAACAAACTTATCATTGGTGTGCAAGAAAAATCTTATCTACACAAACGATATATCAGATAAAGGAAACACAATGTAAGCAAACATCAATCAAGGAGTATGAGAATGTTATGTTGTGGTCCACATTTCACATCCCTCTCTCTGGGTGTATATGGCTTTCTTCAGGGAACAATTGGAGGTGGTTTGAAACATTTCATTGTTGAAGAGAGCCATGTCCATCAGAATTGATCGTCATATAGTACTGTTGTTGCCATGTATAATGATCTCCTGGTTCTGCTCATTTCACTCAGCATCAGTTCATGTAAGTCTCTCCAGGCCTCTCTGAAATCATCTTGCTGGTCATTTCTTACAGAACAATAATATTCCATAGTATTCATATACCATAATTTATTCAGCCATTCTCCAATTGAAGGGCATC
>JAJPUD010000073.1:698047-761484 GCA_023553655.1 Myrmecobius fasciatus
CTCAGGGTTGTCTTGATTTGCATTTCTCTGATCAATAGTGATTTGGATCAGCAAGGAATCTTAAAGTTTCTCATGTAAAACTAAGATCCTTGTAATACTACGTCCTTGTAAACTAATAGAAATAGTATGTTTAAGTGGATTAAGGATTGGTTGAATGACTGAACTCCTTGAGTTGTAGTTAATAGGTCAGTGTCAACCTGGAGGGAAATCTCTAGTGGAATGTTTCAGATCTATCCTCAGTTTTGTTAGGATACATGTTTTTTTTTTATCAATGATTTTGATGATGATATGGATGCCATTTTTATCAATCTTGAAAAGAACATTATATGGAAGAGGTAGTTAATAATTTGAATCACAGAGAAGAATTTAAAACAACAACTTAAAAAGGTCAGATTAATAGACCAAATCCAATCTTATATTTGGGTTTTAAAAACTGCACAGCTTACAAGATGATAGGGGAGAGATTGATGGAAAAGTTTTTTTTTAAATGATTTGAGAGTGAAAGACAATGTTTCAAAGTGGTATCTAATGATGTATCAAAATGGTCAAATCTAGCTTCTTTTTAAAAAAACAATAAAAATGTGCCTAAAAAGGAAAAAGATCAACAACTAAACTTAAAGCAATCTTCACAAGTTGATTGCCAGATAAAACTAAGAATCATCCAAAGGTGGCACTATTAGGTTCACATTCTATCTGCTTGCCATCATGATTACAGCCTTCCCCTTCTCTTAAAAACTGAAGGCTCTGCATGGCTACTCTTAACTCCTTGTTCACCAGTCCTAATTATATTCTGTTACTTCCCTTGATAGTGAAAGCTCTGGGCTGAGGATTGAAGTCTGTGTGATTTCCACAGTGTTGAGGGCTCTTAGCTGAAAGGCAAGCATTTCATGATGTAGACTTAGGGGCTCTGTGTGGCTAGAGCTGATTGCCTGCTTGCTGAATCAAAAAGGATTCTAAGGAAAGGTTGGGAACTTCATATTGTCTTTGTTACCCATCTTCAGTTCATATCTTTGAGCTGAGGGCTCTATACCAATAGTTCTAGTTGGTGAAGAATCAAGAGATAATATGGAAGCACCAGGATATGGGACAGATTTTTATCAGCTATTTCCATTGGTTCTCCCCTCAGTAGTGAATCACTTGCACTTTTCCAAGCCTTAACAGGATTCATAAGGCTGTGCATGGGAGAAAAATAGCAAGGAAATATATGGAAAGAATAACCAAAGAAAAATCTAATACATTGAAGAAATGTTTTAGGCTAATAGAATCCTAGGAAAAAATGTAATAGCATTGGGGCAGCTAGGCGGCGCAGTGGTTAGAGCACCAGCCCTGAAGTCAGGAGGACCTGAGTTCAAATATGGTCTCAGACACTTAACATTCCCTAGCTGTGTGACCCTGGGCAAGTCACAAGAATCCTAAGAGTAGTTTGAGAACCTAAAAAAAAGGACTGAAAGAAGATCATATAAGGAAGGAAAAATTGATCTCTTGAAAAGAATTGCAAAAAGAAAATAAAAGAAAAAAATTTAGAAAACTTTATTGAAGTCATGGATATCCTAAAAAAACAATTAATAGAGGAGAGGTAGAAAGACAAGAATTCAGTCATACAGTGAAACATAATAGAACAAAATCAGAAGACAAAACAAACTGATTTAAAAATAGCTTTCAGAAAGATAACTTGAGAATCAGATTCCTTGAGCAGTGTGATGAAACAAAAAAATCTAGATACCATATTTTAAGAAATCATAAAATAAAATTGCCCAGAAGTATTAGAACCAGTGGACAAAGTGAAAATAAGTGGAAACTCTAGAGCATCGTGAGAGAAAAATTATGATGATATACTCAGAAATAAGTTTTCAAAACTCCAAAGCCTCTGAATAAGGAAAAATCTTTGTTTTTGAAGAGATACTCCTCAACTTAGTGTAATCATAGAAGATCCCTGATGCCTCAACTGAATTTAAAAAAAAAACAGAATGTAATTACAAAGTAAGTGTAAAGGTGGTCACACTTGTGTTTAATGTGCAAAAGGCTTTCCTATGCCTGGATCCTTTTGTCCATTCACAATTTAATAGATATTAAAGAATTTTCCCAAACCCTCTAAAGTATAAATAAGCCTTTAATCAAGTCAAAGGGATTTGATCATTGAATCAAAGCCAGTCTGAATTCCTTATGGCCTGCAAGGCTATAGTATAAGTTTTGCTGTTTTATCTAGCAACTTGAAATCCTTAATTCTTTTTGAGAGTCCTCAATTATTTTTTTTGGGGGGGATTTCTTTTAAAGTTAATCTACTTGATTTCAGAGGCTACATAGCATAGTAGTTAGCCATCTTTGGAGCCAGAAGACCTGGGTTCAGTTCCAGTATTTGTCATATACTGACTGTGTGACCCTGAGCATTCTACTTAATTTCTGGTACCTTAGGCAATTCTGCCTATAAATTGCAGAGAAGTTGTGTGCCTGCCTGCTTGAGTAGAAGAATTTTTTCATTTGGTAATTCTAATGCCAGTGAAATCATAGGTTTAGTCCCCATGCCTCTCTTGCTTCTCCTTATGAGATATTATCTTGGGTTTTCTCTTGGATTCCCAATGCATTTTATGAATCCCTGGAGAAATTTTGGATGCTCTCTGTTGGTGGGACCCAGAGAAAATTTTTCAGGAATAAATTCAGCCTGTACACATGTATCCAGAGCAGAGGGCCTTCTTACTGGGAGAGGTAAAGGGCAAGTGTCCCAGTACCTGTGGATTCAGTACCAATTATTGTAGAACTTGGATTCTCTTAAGGTTAGAACAGAAGAACCCCTCTATGTAAGAAGAGGGAAAGTGCCCTACTTCTTCCAGGTGTCAGATTACTGTTGTTAAACGCGCACTAAGCCAAACTCATTTGGTTTCTTACCTGAAGGATAACGGTGTGACTTCCAGTTGATTTCGGATTCCTAATCCCTGTGTGGAGAACTGCTTGTGTTCTGACAGCTCTTCAGGTACCAGGCTTTCCCTGAGAAGGGAGATTTGATTTTCTTTTGCTTTTTTTGTTGTTAATATTTGGGTTGAAGAAGGCATTTTTACACTCAAGTACTGAGGTAGATAGATGACAATCTTTAAGTTGTATCATCATGTATTTGAAAATATGGAAGAATGTTGATTTGGTAGTTGTAAACTATGCCATATGGATTTTTGTGAGACTCTTTAGAAATAGGCATTGGAAAAGTTTTGGGCCTCTCTAAATAAAAGAGGGCTATTCAGAATTGGGCACTGTGGATTTTTACCAAACAAAGTATTAATATGTATCAAAGTGACATTTCCCTTTCATTCAGATATCTTGAGCCATTTCTTCAATGTCTTAAAAATTGGATCTCTGTGTTTTCTTGGTTTAGTCATCTATTTTCCATCTTTATTTCTTTCAGTGCCATTTCTACTTCCTCTGTAAGCATATGTTACTGTGGTGTTAGAGCCCAAATATGATTTATGGTTAAAAAATGGTAAAAAATTGCTTTAAAAATACTTGAAGATCTTTCATTTGTGTGTTGTCCTGTGCAAAGGAATTTACCATTTTTAGCATCAATGGTCCAGTACAGAGTCCATGTGAAATAGGAGAGATTCCCTCAATATGGTAAGGTTTTCCATATGCTCCTGTTTGCAGATGATATTGTATTGATTGCATTAAGTAAGCCTCAGGACATTGGAGAGTTTCCTAAGTGAGATGCATAAATCACTTAACAAAGTTCAACCTAACTCTTCAGGAAAAATCAAGCAAATGAAAAAGTCTGATGTCCAGAACATGACATACTATTGGATTGACAACTTATAGAGCTCTTGCATCAGTACACTATAGCAAATTGAAAATGAATCCAGAATTTAGTAGAAAGGAGCAATTGCATGGGCTTTGCCTTTGAGAAATTGCCAATTATTTTAATGATCTCAAATTTCTTTCCAAAACAAAGGCTTATTTTCTAAAGAATTGAAATTGAGCATCATTCAAAAAAAAACAACAAAATAATATCAAAGGGTATTAATAGGCAGTAAAAGAATAAATGAAAAAACATGGAGAAACAGATTTAAGAATGTTCATGCATGCAAAATGTACGAACAAAGAAGATAGTCTAATTACATGGTATAAAAATAAGGGATAACTAATGGGTTGTCCCTTATTTTTACATATGTAAACAGACTATGTGCAACCCATGTGCTTCATGTTGCTTGAATATTCAGAGAAAGCAAGGATGATCTCCTTCCTTCCCATCCAGAACACTGGGTGGTTTCCCTCTGGAAAATTTATGGGAGGACATGGACAAATTTCATGTACGCATAAATGTGTTGTGATCTGCTTTGTTGGAAAGAATACCACAGTGATCAGGTAGGTCCAGTTATGTTTCATTATGCTTGGGAAAGGGATAGGAGAGAGAAGAGGAAAACAAGAGTCTTCCTCATTTTTATTGCCCTTTTGGAAGTTTCAGTTCTTCAGAGTATGGCTCTTCAACAGAAGAATTTTGATATTTTAAAGAGAAAACCACCACCAACACAAAACAAAACCAACCCAAACTCAGGAAATTGATAAAACCACAAACGAGTTTCTTTTTTTTTATTAAAGTTTTTTATTTTCAAAACATATGTATGGATAATTTTTCAACATTGACCCTTGCAAAACCTTGTTCCAAATTTCTTCCCCTTTATCCCCAGATGGCAAGTAATCCAATATATGTTAAACATGTTAAAATATATGTTAAATCTAAAATATGTATACATATTTATACAATTATCTTGATGCACAACAAAAATCAGATCAAAAACGATTAAAAAATGAGAAAGAAAACAAAATGCAAGCAAACAACAAAAAGAGTCAAAATTCTATGTTCTGACCCATACTCAGTTCCTACAGTTCTCTCTCTGGGTATAGATGGCTCTCTTCATTACAAGATCATTGGAACTGGCCTCAGTCATCTCATTGTTGAAAAGAGCCATGTCCATCAGAATTGATCATTGTATAATCTTGTTGTTATGTACAGTGGTCTCCTGGTTCTGCTCATTTCACTCAGCATCAGTTAATGTAAGTCTCTCCAGGCCTCTCTGAAATCATCCTGCTGATCATTTCTTATAGAACAATAATATTCCATAACATTCATATACCATAATTTTTTTTTTTTTTTTTTTTTTGCTGAGGCAATGTGACTTGCCCCAGGGTCACCAGATTTGAACTCAGGTCCTCCTGACACTTCAGGGCTGGTGCTCTATCCACTGCGCCACCTAGCTGCTCTTACCATAATTTATTTAGCCATTCTCCCAACTGATCACAAATGAGTTTCTGAAGAAAAAAGAAAACCAGAACCAGGAACATTTACAAATGAATTTTATTAAACACTTAAAAACCATTACACCAAATAAACTTTTTGCAGGAATAGAGAAATGAGATATCACAAATTCCTTGAGAGAAATATGGCCCTGCTGCCCAATGAGGTAGAGAAAAACCTTTGAAGCTCCTTTTAATTCTGAGTACCTGTGGTTTGCTTTGTAGAGAGCAACTGAATTCAATCTCCTGTGATTCCCTAACTCCCATTCTTGAAGCAATATAGGTCCAATTATCTAGAAATCTGGACTGTGCAGTTGATAAATGGAGGCAGTATGGGTAAAACTATGAAAGATCTGTTAAATTGGAGGTACAAAGAACTAATAGAGATAGGGGGGTGAAAGGATAGAAATACAGTTACAAAAAATAAAATAGGTAATTCTGATTCTATGATATTAGAAAGCTTTTGCACAGATGTAACTGGGAGAAGGGAACTAAGCAAATGGAAAAAAAATAATTTTCATATGCAATATCTATGATAAGAGTTTGATATCCAAAATATTCTGACTGAATAAATTCTGACTGAAAAAAAACTGACAGAAATATAAAGACCAGGAGCAATTCCCCAATAAATAAGTATATGAGCAAACAGTTCTTAAAAGTCATGCAAACTTACCCTTTGACCCAGCAGTGTTTCTATTGGGCTTATATCCCAAAGAGATCTTAAAGGAAGGAAAGGGCCCCACATGTGCAAGAATGTTTGTGACAGCTCTTTTTGTAGTGGCTAGAAACTGGAAACTGAATGGATGCCCATCAATTGGAGAATGGCTGAATAAATTATGGTATATGAATGTTATGGAATATTATTGTTCTGTGAGAAATGACCAGCTGGACGATTTCAGAGAGGCCTGTAGAGATTTGCATGAACTGATGCTGAGTGAAGTGAGCAGAACCAGGAGATCTTTTTTCATGGCAACAACAATACTATATGATGATCAGTTGTGATGGACATGACTCTCTTCAACAATGAAATGCTTCAAACCAGTTCCAATTGTTCAGTGAAGAGAGCCATATACACCCAGAGAGAGGGATGTGAAATGTGGACCACAACATAACATTTTCATGCTCTCTATTGATGTTTGCTTGTATTGTATTTCCTTTATCTGATTATTCTTTCTTGTAGATATGATTTCTCCTGCACAAAAATGATGTGTGGAAATAAGTATACATATATTCGATTTCTTAAGTATTTTAACATAATTAACATGTATTGGATATCCTGCCATCTAGGGGAGGGGTGGGGAGTAGGGGGGAAAAATTTGTAACAGAAAGCTTTGTAAGGGTTAATGTTGAAGAATTACCCATACACATGTTTTGCAAATAAAAAGTATTAATAAAAAAAAGTCATGCAAACTATTAACTATATGAAGAATGCTCCAAATCATTAATAAGAGAAATACACATTAAAATATATCCACCAAATAGGCAAAGATGATAGAAGATGAGAATAGTGAATATTGGAAGGTTCTTGATAATACAGACACAGTAATGCATTATTGATGGAACTCTGAATTTATCAGTTTTTGATAACCAGTTTGGAATTATACAAATGAGGTAGATAAAATGTCCATACCTTTTGACTCAGAGATTCCACTTCTAGGCATATATCCTAAGGAGGTTATTACTAAAAAGCTCCATATTCACATAACAGTGGTATCTCAGCACTCTGCTTTCAAACTCGTTGAATTCCGTATTCAAGGCATTTTGGGAAAAAAAAAAAAGCTTAGCATTTGATGCTTGCTTGCTCCATACTTTTTGCCTTTGATGTGAGGTTGGCCAGCTGTACTGCATAGCCCCTGCCACCACTGCTGTTGTCCTCCATCATCAGCAGCTCCCCAGTGAAAGTCGTCGTACATAGAACAGGTTGGAGCCCATTATGCTGAGGTTGCTTGTGTTGAGGATGTTGGCTCCTGGCTCCCAAAACAGTAGTCCTGGAAGGGGATAGAATGGCCAGCATGCTTAGCAAAAGCAGGAACATTAGCTATGGTGGGAGTATTAGTGGCAGAAACCCAGGTGGTGAAGAATCCAGGATTCCTGGCAGCCCCAAATCCTTGTCTGTGGCCATAGTCCTGGGTTGGTGGTGGGCAGGGGATGATAATTTCTGCCTCCACATGCAAGCCTCCCTTTCTCCTCCCTCCACAAAGAAGCTTGAATGTGGGGGTGTTGGTACCTCTCCAAAAGTAAGTTGGTTCTAGGAAGGTAGAGCCTGGCTGGTCTGGACTGCTTGTTTCTCTGCAGCTGGAAGCCTTACTTGTCCCTTGGGGGAATTGGTGGGGAGGAATGATTAGGCTTCAGACTGGAGATGAACTTATGATGAGTACCAAGTACCACTATATTTGTTTTTTTATTATTATTTTATTTTATTTGCATAACATATATGTAGGTAATTCTTCAACAATAACCCTTACATAGTTTTCTGTTACAAAATTTTCCCCCAACTCCCCACCCCTCCCCTAGATGGCAGGATATCCACTACATGTTAATTATGTTAAAATATTGGCAAATCGAATATATGTATACATATTTCCAAGCTTGTCATTGTTGTGCAAGAAAAATCTTATCTACACAAATGATATATCAGATAAAGGAAACACAATGTAAGCAAACATCAATCAAGGAGTATGAGAATGTTATGTTGTGGTCCACATTTCACATCCCTCTCTCTGGGTGTATATGGCTTTCTTCAGTGAACAATTGGAGGGTACCACTATATTTGTAACAAAGAATTGGAAATGAAGTAGATCACTATTAGCTGAGAAATGACTCAACAAACTGTAGTATGTGAATGTAGTGGAATATTGTAGTGGAAATATGATAAACATGAAGCATAAATTTATATGAACTAAGAAAAAGGGAAGTAAACATAGCCAGGAAAGATAAGTACAACAATGTAAAAGAAAAAAATCACAAAATAATCTAAACCAAATGTTACAGAAATATAATGATCAAGCCTTGCTCCATAGAGGAGATATGAGAAGATACTATTTCTAACTCCTTTGCAGAAGTGGAGGTTCATAGATGTGCAATATTGCATATAGCATCAGCATTTTTTAGATATGTTGATTAGAAATTTTTTCTCTCCTTTTAAAAAATAGGTGAAAAATCACGTATCAATAGATTGATGGCTTTCTGAAAGAGAGGAGGGGGAAAGGGATATATATATACACACACATATATACATATATAATGTAACATGTGCATATATATATGCACTTGTTACATTAAAATCAATAAAAATACTTTTAAGGAAAAAAAGTTGCTAGGGTCTTAGTTATTTTTCTCAGAAATATGGGTTTTCCAATCTTGAGTCTAGTATGTAATGTATTGAGGTACATTGCCTGATTCTTAGGATTTATGTTTTGATGTATGTTGAAGTCAATGACTTCTGAGATCCTTTTCAGTACTCCTTCTATGATTATAATTTTATTGTGATTCTTGTTATTAAATTTTTAAATTACTTAATGAATGTCAAAGAAAGTGACATAGAATTTCATTAATTTACTATTGAAAGTCAGTCTTTGGACCTAAGTGTCTTAAGATACTTGAAGGTCTGTCATGTAGAAGAGGGATTAAGATTTCTATTTTACCACAGAGGATAAATCTAGGATCAATGTTTTCAGTAATGTTTCAAACATCTTCAATGAGGACAAACATGGCATCAGTCAGGTACTGCAGTGATGGTAAATTCTTCATCTTGAAAAGACTACAAACCACAACTAAACTGGAGGGAGTGTTGATGGATGAGTTCTTTGTTTGTAGACAATTATGTACTCATGCAGCCTTTAAAGCTGAGATGCAGCAGAGAATGGATCAAATCTCTGCTGCTTGGGCTAAGTGTGGCTTAACAATTAACCAGCAAAACATAGGTCCTCCATCAGCCAGCACCACTCCATCCAAATGTGGAACCATCAGTTACAGCAAGTGGAGAAGTTGTGGATGCTGTGGATAAGTTCTCTTTGACAGCATACTTTCCAGGGATGTCCACATTAATAAAGAGATTCTCTCTGTCTCTGTCTCTGTCTCTGTCTCTGTCTCTCTCTCTGTCTCTCTCTCTCACACACACACACTGCCAGAGCTAGCTCAGTGTTTGGGAGGCTCCAAAGGAAAGTGTGGGAGAGGAGCGGTATTAGACTGACTGCCAAACTGGAGGTCTACAGAGCCTGTGCAGATCTCATTGTTGTCCCATGAAGCCTGGACAGTCTGCTAGCGTCATGCCAGGAAAAACTGAGTCACTTACATTTGACTTGTCTTAGGAAGCTTCTGAAGATCATCTGGCAGGATAAGATACAAGACATTAAGGTCTTTTCTTGAGCTGAACTGCCAAGCATTCCATCTCTGCTGCAGAATGCACAGTTCCATTGGGCTGTCCACCTTGTTTAAAAGTCACATGTACTCTTGCCAAAAAGACTCTTTTATGGAGAACTCCAGACAGGGCAAGTGCTCACCAGGTGGTCAGAAAAAGCGATATAAGGACACTCCCAAGGTCTCTCTTAAAAACTTTAAAATTGATTGTGTGACATGGGAGACACTGGCACAGGACTGTCCAACATTGTGTGCTCTTATTAGAAAAGGGGCTGTGCTTTTTGAACAAAGCAGAATTGAAATATCTCAAAAGAAATATGAGGTGCACAGTTAGAGAAACCATTTCAAATGTTCCTGGGGATCTGTGGCAGAGTAGCGGTCTCATCAGTCACAGTAGGATACACTGTAATTTGATTCTGACATAGTGATATCATCTTAATCCTCTTCAAGAAGGAAGGACAGCAACCAGCCAACTAGTTACCAGTACACTCTTGCTAATGTGCCTTCCAACTCTGAGATTCTTTGAAGTATGCTTTGTTTGATGGTAGCTTTTCTTTCATCAACAGGGAAAATACATGTCATATCTAAATTATGGTATCTTACACTGAATATATTGCATGTAACTTTATTGACATATGACTACCTTATTATATATAATAATTATGATTTATGTCCCTGATTTATGTCTCTTTGTGTCTCCTTTTGAAGATCTTCTAAAAGTTTTACTCATTTTTTTTCTAGTACATGAGGTTAGCTAGTATAGTAATTGACTTCCTTAGAGGCAGACTTCAGCTAGAAATTAAATAATTTAAGGCTATAACGTGATGTGCAACATAAGATTGCAAAAAGTACTATCTACTTGGAGTAAAAACATTTGAATTCAGGTCTCGGCAGTGCCACTTATTAGCTGTGTAAACTTGAGCAAGTCACTTTATCCTAATTATGCCTCCGTTTCCTTACTTGCTTAATAGAGATAATCACATTTATATTGCCTACTTTATAGATGTATTTGTGAAAAAATGTCTCATGAACTTTTCATCACTATTATAAATATAAGCTATTATCATATTATATATTAGTAATTACCATCTACTTGCAAAATCTTTTTTAACCTGACTTATTAAGCATGACCAACAAAAAGAAAATAGGCGATTCAAGTTCTAAGAATTGTGCATGTATAGGTAAGGGTTTCCAAACACATAATGAACTCTCATGGTCATGGGGAACAGCTGAGAAGATACTGCCTAATTGCAAAGAAATACTAAAGCACTGCTGAAGTATACTTATAAGTGAAATGATATATTAAACTGTTTTGTAAACCTAAAGTGCTGTATAAATTTAATGAGTAAGGCGTACTCCTGGGCAGACACCTGACTTATTGGTCTGGACTTACTCTAAAAGTTATATGTTCTGTCTTGCATTTGTATTTTCTGTTTTAGCACAATGCCTGGAACATAGTAAACAATATGTTATCCCTGAGTATCCTGGAAGTACAAATAAATTGACTGACCAAAGAAAAAGTATTTTAATTTGGAAAAACCTCTTACTTTCCTGCTTTGCTTATTGCATTTCAATGTAACTATGGCATAATGGAGCACACAAGCATGGCTTGACTATATTATCCAGAGAATATATGTAGGAAGAGAGGCTTGCCAACAATGCCAAATATAGAATGAAAATTAGGAAGGATGAGAACTGAGAATAAGTTCGTATTTGACAATTAATAGATCATTGATAAATTGAGAGTAGTTTCAGTTCAGAGATTCAGTTTGAGGTGGTTTTATACGTACAACACACACATGCAGACATATTACAGGATGGTATAGTATAGAGAGGTGTATCCTTCCCCTCAATTCCTACCCACTCTACCACCTTACTAGATGGAGGAGATTTAGGCATGTTTGTAGGCCAAAGAAGGAAATGGTATCTAAGGAAAAATTGAAGGTAAGGTTAGAAAGATAATTTTGGGGGTAATCTGCTGTAAAAGATGGGACAGGATGGAATCAAGATTATATGTTGAGAGATTAGCCTTGGCAAGAATGTTACAACTTCATCAGAGACTGGAGTAAAGTAGGAGAGAATGAGGGATTACATCCAGGGGATTTGAGATGTAGAGGAAGAGAGAAGAGGGAACTCATGGCAAATTGTCTCTTATTTTCTCAGTAAAGCAAAGTCCATGGTTCCATGGCTGAGAGATACTAGGGAAGGGATGGTATGAAGGATTGAGTAGAGAAAAAGTCTGGAATAGTTTCTATGGGAATCATAGAGGCACAGATCTAGAACTGGAAGAGACAAATTAGTCTAACCCCCTTATTTTACAGATAAGGAATCTTAGGTCCAGGGAAGTTAAAATCACATAATTAGAAGTTTTTTGGAAGGACCTGACCAAAGCTGGCTCTATAGCCACTCTTTTATATTAATATTCCTTACACAAAAAATTATTATTATTACAAATGAGTTATCTATTTTTAAATTAAAGCTTTTTATTTGCAAAACATGTGCATAGGTAATTTTTCAACATTGACCCTTGCAAAGCTTTTGTAACCAAATTTTTCCCTCCTACCTCCCACCCCCCTCCCCTAGATGACAGGAAGCCTAATACATGTTAATTATGTTAAAATATTTGACAGATTGAATATGTGTATATATATTTATACAGTTACCTTGCTGTACAGGAAAAAAAAAACCAGAGAAGGAAAACATAATGTAAGCAAACATCAATAGAGAGCATGAAAATGTTATGTTGTGGTCCACATTTCATATCTCTCTGGGTGTATATGGCTTTCTTCATGACTGAACAACTGGAACTGGTTTGAAACATTTCATTGTTGAAGAGAACCATGTCTTTCAGAATTGATCATCGTATAGTCTTGTTGCCGTGTACAATGATCTCCTGGTTCTGCTCTTTTCACTTAGCATCAGTTCATGCAAGTCTCTCCAGGCCTCTCTGAAATCATCCTGCTGGTTGTTTCTTACAGAACAATAATATTCCATAACATTCATATACCATAATTTATTCAGCCATTCTCCAATTCATGGGCATCCTTTCAGTTTCCAGTTTCTAGCCACTACACAAAGGGCTGCCACAAACATTCTTGCACATGTGAGTCCCTTTCCTTCCTTTAAGATCTCTCTGGGATATAGGCCCAATAGAAATACAGCTGGGTCAAAGGGTATATACAGTCTGATAACTCTTTGAGCATAGTTCCAAATTACTCTCCAGAAGGGCTGGATCTGTTCACAGTTCCACCAACAATGTATCAGTGTTCCAGCCTTCCCACATCTCCTCCAACATTCATCATTATCTTTTCCTGTCATTTTAGCCAATCTGACAGGTGTGTAATGGTATCTCAGAAGTGTCTTAATTTGCATTTCTCTGATCAATAGTAATTTGGAGCACCTTTTCATATGACTATAAACAGTTTTAATTTCATCATCTGAAAATTGTTCATATCCTTTGACCATTTATCTATTGGAGAGTGGCTTGAATTCTTATAAATATGAGACAATTCTCTATTTTAGAAATGAGGCCTTTATTGGAACTCTTAAATGTAAAGATGATTTTCAAATTTATTACTTCCCTCCCAATCTTGTCTGCATTAGTTTTGTTTGTACAAAAACTTTTAAACTTTATATAATCAAAATTATCTATCTGGTGTTCAGTTAAGAGTTCCAGTTCTTCTTTTATCTTTAACTTTATAATTGACATTTAAGGTTAGGCTGACAGGTGACAGTAGTTGATTTGAAAAGCACTGACAGAAAGGTTTTATTACACCTGCCACCCTTGACTTCTTCCCTGAGCTCATCTCAGTTTGAAATTGTAAAAATTATTAAAACTACTCTTCCAATGATTTTCCTTGTAATATGAGGAGGATGTTAGAGGAAGCTTCTGCATTAGGATTAGGAAGACTTTCCCACAGCCAGGAAATATTCAAAGGGCACAGGATCGGCCTCAAGTGAATTTAAGGTATTGAACTGGGAAACTCACTGCATTTTACTGAAGGGCTTTCTTATAATGAGAACATATTCAGTCTGTATATGAGTAGGAAGAAAATGTATTTTTATCATCCTCTAGTGATCCACTGTTTAAGGAAGGAAATTATCGCTTAAGGTAATTTTTAAGTTACAAACATCAATGAGAGAAACTACTGAGTCTGAAAGAAACACAAGAATCCAATACTACCATCTCTCTGAAAGAAGTCTCTGCCCACATTGTCCAATTACATGGCATTTCTTAAAGTACTGACTAGTTCTTCTAACAATTTGACCGTGAAGTACTACTTTTAAGTACATCATGATAAGACTATGGAACATAGAACACCCTTGGGAAACAATATAGACCTCAAGATACTAGAAATGCATAAATGAAGTAATGTAGTATTTAGAAGAAGTGATTGGCAACAGCACTTTTGAACTATGATTATTGGTTGTCATGCTTCACGATTTTACAATAGAGAAGAATCTGCACAGTACACAGGAAAGTGAATTCTCATCAAGTACAGCACCTCTGATAATCAAAGAATGGGAGGTATGAGGGGGAGGGGTGTGGAATGATCTAATAGGTAGTATATGAGTTCAACTAGAAACTCCCCCCACTTCCTTTCAACCTAGATTTCATAGGGTTTGGGTATACTTTTATCCCCATTGTATCCCCATACTATTGATAGACTCATCCTGTTAATGAAATAGTAACTACGATTTTATGTCCACTGCCATGACAATAGGGTTCTGGATGTACTAGCATATACTGAAGGGGCAGCCTCTTAAGAAATAAAGTACACCTGTAACTGAAAGGTGAACTTGCTGCCCTGACATTTGGAGTTGCTGAATTCTTGCTCCAGAGTTAGCAGGAGGTACACATTAAATAATATTGAGCTTGGCTATTCAAGGATAAGTGAATGTGACCATGTATCCATGTATAATGAGACCTCTAGATGGGTCCAGGAGATTTCTTGGCCAGGTTACTACTATTGCCAGTCCTATTGGCATAGTTCAGGAGCCAGACTCCTTCCCTTCACCAGAAGATAAGAGTGTGGGTCTTCCCTCTGGGAAAGGAATCATTCTTTTTGTCCTCTTTTTCTTTGTATTATTATGATTCTTCTTAGGTACCACTAGAGACTTCTACCCCTGGGAAATTGACTTATTTTTGCCAAATATGGAAAAAGGACTTTTTTGGCTTGGTGATCCAAACCCTTTTGTATAGGAGTAGAGAACACATGGACTAGCTTCCCCTCCCCCCCCCAGCTTGAACTAGGATTCAGAGGAGGACATTAGATTCTAGCTATAAGCCTCCTTAGCATGGACCAGGGAGGCTAATTCCTTTCCCCTCTCCCCTTACTAAATTAACTTGATTCCCTCCTGGGTGACCCAATGGGTAGAATGCTGAATCAGGGAGACCCGAGTTTGAATTCTATATTGGATATTTGGTAGCTATATGACCCTGGGGAAACTTAAGCTTTCTGAATCTCAGTAAAATGGGATATTAGCACAGATTTCATATGATTGTCAGAAAAATTATTTTGTATTTTGTAAACTTTAAGAAGCTCTATACATGTTAGCTATTATTATGATCTTGTTAGTTTTCTTAGACATTACTCCCATTCATACATATTACAGAAGTAACTTGCTAGTGGCTGCTGGGGATCTTCTGACCAGCAGAATAGATCCCTTCATATGAGAGGATGATAACGATACAAGGAGAGGAAGAGGCATTCTCTGACCTTTCTCCTCTTCCCTCTTGCCTCCAATTTATTTCGTTTTGATTCACAGCTGTGGGGGCTTTAGTAGAATCGACCTGCCCCTTCACACTTAGGCATGGTCCTTCACACACACACACACACACACACACACACACACACACACACACACCATATTTCAGTCTCACCTTGCAGTTTCTCATACCTAATACTCCATCAGTAGCCATGTCTTAACACTGTCTGACCTTCCCCCACTCCACCCCAGTGCCTGGATAGACAGACTCTCCTTACTTGTGTGTCTTCCTTTAAGACTCAGCTTAAGTACCATCATATACTGGAGTCCTGTTCTTATCTTCTCTTTCATTAGGGAGCACCTTCCCTTCCAAGGTTATGTTGTGGATGTTTTGTATATATCTTGTGTTTAGCCTTCTGTGTATATATTGTGTTTCTTGTTAGAAGGCAAGCTTCTTGAGGGCTTGGCTTTTTTTGTCTTTGTGTTTCCAGTAAAACATAGTGACACAAAATAGGTGCTTAATAAATGCTTATTGATTGAATTATGAGATAGAACTGACTGACTTTCACATTATTTGTTCTGTTATTGCACATTGTGTGCTTTGTCCTATTATTGTGTACCTCAATCACTTATCTAATGAAGATGCACTTGTTTAAGCTTAACGTTAACTATCTTTTAAAACTCACTTGTAATTAGGCCCCTCCTTTTTAAAAAATGTTGCTGAGGCAATTGAGGTTAAGTGACTTGCCCAGGGTCACACAGCTAGAAAGTATTAAGTGTCTGAGGCCAAATTTGAACTCAGGTCCTCTTGACATCAGGGCTGGTGCTCTATCCACTGCACCACCTAGCTGCCCCATATTAGGCCCTTTAGTCAGTACTATTTATTATTTTGAAGGCTTTGAGCCCCATTTTTCTCTAGATTGCTACAACTAGAACAATTAGCTCCAAATTCCTACCCTGACAAATATTTATTGATAACTAAATTATGTTATATCTCAGTGGTGAGGGTTTCTGAAACACCAGGATTAGTTCGGTGGGTAGGAAATATACATGTGCATGGTTGATATCTATGTGTGCATGTGTTTATTTCTCTCTATAGATTACACACATGTGTATATATATATATATATGACACTTGCATATTGTATATATTCACTTATAATGTCTGCACATAAATTTTGTAGTGGTGCGTCACTGAATTTGGAGCACTAAATTCTAAGTCATAAAATTTGAGTTAAAATTATGGTTCTGCCATTTACTATTTCTATGTCTTTCCAGAGGAGGAGTGAGACTGGAGAGAGCTAAGTCTAAACTAGGTGGGAATGTAAAGGAATGTAGTAGCAGTAGATGGGGTTTTCAGCTCCATAGTTTTACATCATAACTGTGAGGAAAAATGGAGTTAAGTTTGCTAGCTGTAGGACTGGGGAAGTATCAACTGACTAGAGCCTCATTTGTGGTGACAGAAGTTAGTATTAGTCTTGTTTTCTTTCTGAATAGGGAGTAGTAAGTCCTTGACATTATGTTTATAATATTTAAAAAGGTATAATTGATACAATTAAATATAACTAAATAATGGAAATAATAATACAATATATAATATATTTTACATGTAATATACACATATATATCACATATAATTTATAGTATAACATAATAAAATAATATTAATAATAATTAACATTCATATAATGCTTACTATGTGCCAAGTATTGTGCTATGTACTTTACAAATATTATCTCATTTGATCCCTCACAACAGCTCTGGGAGATGTGATATTATTATCACCATTTTACAGGTGGTGAAACAGGCAAACTGAATTAAGTGTTTGCAGTCTCAAAATGAGAAAGTGTGTAGGGCCAAATTTGAACCCAGATCGTCCTGACTAACTCTGGTATTCTATTTATTATGCAATATAATTTATAACTTCATTAACTTTCTTTCAGACAGAAGCAGAAGATATGACTTCATTCTTGTTATTCTGTACATCACTTGCAAAACAGCTTGAAGAAGCAATTAAGGAAGAACAACAGGTATTTATCCTCTATAATTTGCTAAAAATCAAAACATTTTAAATTTTCTTTAGAAAAATGTAGACTATGATGATACATCTTCCATTTATCTGCTGAAGTGAACTTTTCTAAAGCATAATTCTGTACATGTAATCACCTTGTTTAGTGAAGTTTAGTGACTTCCTGTTAACCTCTAGGCTCTAATTGAAACTTCTGTTTGGCATTAAAAAAATCATAATATTTGTCTAGTGTTTTATTATAATCCCCTCCTCAAATTCTTCTAGCTAGCTGCACTGGCCTACTTGCAATTACTCAAGCATAATCCTCTAGTCCCTGTTTTCATGGCATTTCAGTGACTGGAATGCTTAGCTCTTTTGCTTTGGCCTCTTGGTTTTCCTGACTCAACTTAATTCAAGTTCTCATTCAAGACTCAACTTAAAGACCCCTTTTTGTAGAAGATCTTTCCAGGTTCTCCCAGATGCTCATGCCTTTGTCTTTCAGATTACTTTCCATGTACTCCCTGTATTACATATTACTTACTTGCTGTCTTCACCATTAAAATGTATGTAGGCAGGGACTTTACTTTCTTTTGTATCTCAAGGTTTAGTACTATTCCCACTCATAGCAAGCACTTAAGGAATGATTGCTAATTAATTGCTTGACTGAGTTGGGAACTACAATCCAAGAAATTTTTAATCTAATGGAGGAGGAATGGGAGAAAAAAAATGCTTACAGAGAAGTAGGGTACAAAATACAAAATGCTGTGTCCAAAAAGGGAGAGTGTCATCTGGTGGAATTAGGATGGGGTGGTACACAAACTAAACCTCATAGGAAGAAACAGATTGAAACAGTTGCTATGGGATTATATTCTAGGAGTGGTTGATACTTAATGAATATGCAAACATATAGGCTAGGATAGGGCAAATTGACAGAAAAGCTTGTAAAGACCAATTTTCATGAAGTTGAGACTAATAAATACAGGTTAAAGTCATAATACAGGAAAGTAAATGCTAGAATGAAGAGTTTGTATTGCTATACCCAGTGGGAAGCCTTGGAGGTTTTTGATCAGGTAAGTGATATGGTTAGATATGTTTACTATTTAGAACATTATTTTAGCAGCTATAGGAATAATGAATTAGAGAGGAAAAGTACAATATAGTAGAAAAAATGCTAGATTTCATTCTAGAGAATCTGAGTTCTAATTCTAACTTTGTATTGGATAAAGCAGTGGAGCTTAGAGTTCAAATCTGGTCTTTAATCCTTATTGGCTGTGCCATACTATTGGGTAAGTCCTTTAATCCTTTACTGCCTCATAATGGCACCTAATTTCCAGGATTGTTATAAGAATCAAATGAGATAATATTTATAAAAATTTTTGGAAATATTTAAGTACTTTATAACAACGGCTATGATGATGAAAGCTAGATGTAAAATTACATTGTCATGACAAGGTAGATTTTTCACTTAACAGAAAATTGTTATAGAATTGAAATAAATACAATATCATATATTTGCATTTTGAAGGCTGGTGTTAGAATCATATTTATTGATCATATGCTTTCCCCCCCAGATATTGGAATCTCTTTTTAAGGTAATTACCAGAATTGTTGTTGGCATTTGCAAAACTTATACAAAACATTTATATAACTATATTTGTAAAAAAAAATCCACAAAGGTAAGGATATAAAATTACATATGAATTATTAGCTAAACAAGTATTTAGTATCTGCTATGTGTCGTGTGGTGGTAGGCAGGCACTGGGGATAGACATTAAAATAATACTGTCCTTGTCTTCAAGGAGATTATATTTTTAATAGAGGGATACACAGCAAGTGCAAGGAAATTGGAAGACAAGGGAAGATTTTTTGTCTTGAGGAGGTACAGAAATTGTGAGTGAAACTGTGATAGTAGATTTTCATGCCCTTGCCAGTTGCAATGATAGCACTCATTTGATTGTTGTATATAGTCCTAGATGGAGAGATGCAGGGGTGGAATGGAAGGTTAACTTAGTAGGACATATATAACAAGATGCCTCTGCTCCTGGTTTTCTGGCTAGATGGATAAGACAGACTGAGGACAACTAGATATAGTCTGGAATAGATCATTCACCTGTGGGATAATTCTCTCAGGGTAAGGGGGAACTTGATTTCTGGAGGGATGGACCAGGAGAATTGTTGTTTCTGGTGGGAGAAAGAGCAAGGATTTCCACATTGTGTTGTCGGGAAGGTTCTTTTAACAAAAAGATTCTATCATATTTTCATATTATGTATTTAAAAAATATATGTGAAAGCCCCAATTTGCTCTCCCTGAATTTTATTGCCTGTATACATTCTGGAGTGGCTTGAGATTTGTTTTGGAATCAGGGAAGCAATAATCTCTCTGGGACACATACTTCAATGCATAGACAGAGAGGCTTAGTTTGATATCTCTCCTCTTACCTTGATATTTTGTTTCAAGACAAAAATTTAACATGTTAGTAATTGATATTCTTTTCCTTTAAAGTGGTTTCAACGAGAAGTGTATCATGTAGAAGAGGTAAATATAAGAATTTTAATTGATTAAAATAATATTTGTTTTACATTTTGGACATTAAAAAATTAACATTTCTTGAATACTCTTTGGCCATATGTTACTGTTATATAGTAACATTTTTTTTAAAGTTGTGGATTTTCTGCTCTGTAAGCATTCACTAACAAAACAACTTCTTCCTTTCATGTATATGTATTAATTAGCAATGTGAACAGTATATCCTGACATACCTCCTTCCCAATATTTTGAGATATTTGTAGAAATGAGGTTTAAAATTTACCTATTATTGTATATATAATCAAGAAGAACCCATTTATTAATGAAAGCTTTTTTCTTTAATATTATTTTATTTTTCCAAATACATGCAAAGATAGTTTTCAGCATTTACTTTTGCAAAACTTTTTGTTCCAAATTTTTCTCCCTCTCTCTCCCATCCTCCTTTCCCCTAGATAGCAAGCAATCCCATAAAGGTTTAAACATGTACAATTCTTGTAAACATTTCCATATTCATCATGCTGCACAAGAAAAATCAAATCAAAAGGGGGAAAAACATGAGAAAGAAAAATAAGCAAACAACAACAAAACGAGGTAAAAATTCTTTGCTTTGATTCACATTCAATTTCCATAGCTCATGAACCCATTTCTTTTTTTTTTTTTCTTGGAACAACCTTGTCATTTTATTTTATCCAGTGGTTTTTTTTTAATTTATTAATACCTTTTATTTGCAAAACATATGTATGGGTAATTCCTAAACATTAACCCTTACAAAGCTTTCTGTTACAAATTTTTCCCCCCTACTCCCCACCCCTCCCCTAGATGGCAGGATATCCACTACATGATAATTATGTTAGAATACTTAAGAAATCGAATATATGTATAGTTATTGCATCATTTTTTGTGCAGGAGAAATCGGATCTACAAGAAAGAATAATCCGATAAAGGAAATACAATGCAAGCAAACCTCAATAGAGAACATGAAAATGTTATGTTGTGGTGCACATTTCACATCCCTCTCTCTGGGTGTATATGGCTCTCTTCACCAAACAATTGTAATTGGTTTGAAGCATTTCATTGTTGAAGAGAGCCATGTCCATTAGAACTGATCCTCATATAGTATTGTTGTTGCCGTGTATAATGAACTCCTGGTTCTGCTCATTTCACTCAGCATCAGTTCATAAACCCATTTCAACCATGTCTTGGGATAGGGTGTTAGATGTTGTTCAGTGCCTAGTTTTTGCCTTGCTATTTTTGCCCAGTCATTCTTGGAATCCTTACGGCTAAACCATTCCCTTCTCTGAGGGTTTCCTTATCCTTGCAGTGGGACTACTCTCTTAGACTTACCCATAGTATTATGGACCCCTCCAGCCTCAGTTTTGAGACTTTGTGCTAAGGCCCAGCTCTACCCCTCTGCTTGGGATCTTGGATGGGGTTTGAAGGCCATGCTTGGTTCTGACCCCCTGCAGTCTGAATGCCACTGCCCAGCATTCTTGATGGAATGAGTGGGATCAGACCAACTCTCTGGTAGCCCATTGTAGTTGCTGGCTTCAGCCTCTCTCTCTTTTTCTTGCACAATCTCTGCCTGGGAATCAGTGATCCTGAAAGACTCCAGTTATTTGTAGAAGATAGTCCTGGACTCAGACCGACAAGCCACTGAGTTGTAGCCTTTTCTCCAGCTTTGAGTTCTCTAAGGAATATCTTGCCTTGACCTGGGGATGCTGCCTTCCTGCCCACTGCTGCTCCGAGATTTCACAGGCCTCCAAGTCTGATAATTGCACATGGATCATGTTCTCTCAGAGCATGCCAGGCTTCTGGCCCTCTGAGAGAAGATGAGGTTTCAGCTTTTTTGTTGAGTTCCCTAGTTCCCATAGGCTGTTTGACCTGAGCCTTTGCTTCTCTTGTTCCATCCTTTCTTGGAGTGCTTGCTGTTAACTATCTTCAAGTGTGTTTCTTCTTTCACAACTGTGATTAACATGGAAATATTTTACATGGGAGTGTATCAAACTACCTATCATCTTTGGAAGAAGGGAGTACAAACTGATACAAAGTGAAATGAGCAGAACCAGGAAAACATTGTATGCAATATCAACAACATGGTGTAATGATCAACTATGAAATGACTCAGATCTTTGAAACACAGTGATCTCAGACAAGTACAAAAGTCTCATGAAAGAAAATGCTGTCCACATGCAGATAAAGAACTGATGACCTCTGAATGCATATAGAAGCATATATTTTTTCCACTCCATTTTTTCTGTTTCTTCTTTCACAACCGTGATTAACATGGAAATGTTTTACACCATAGTACATGTATAAACTATATCAAACTACCTATCATCTTTGGAAAAAGGAAGGAAAAGGAGGGAAGGAGAAAAAATATGGAACTCAAAATCGTGTAAAAATGAATGCTAAAAATTTTCTTTGCCTGTAACTGGGAAAAAATAAAATACTATTAAAATTAAAATGTTTATCTAATAAGAATTTAGTTTTAAACTTAGTAACAGCTTTTGTTGCATGTTTGCTTACAAGTTTATAAAATATTTAACATCTGGCTATCACTACAGGTAAGAATAGTATACCAAGAATACTTTTGTTATGGTTAATAAAATATTTGGGGGGAGAGCCCAAGGTATAGTAACTTTAAAGTATCTGATTCAATTTTTGTTATTTTAGTTAGTTAAAGAACAAAATGTTTCAGACTGGGAGCTTCCTTTACCAGATAAAGCAGTATCTTCAAGTATTAACCAAGTGATAGACCTTTTGCAAAAACTTGAAAAATTAAGGAATCGCCTTAGTACAGTGCCGAAGGCCACCCGAAGAGCTGTAGCTGCAAAACATAAGCAGTAAGTGAATTGTAAATATCATTACATTGCGATTATGGAAAGATGCAATTAGTGCTGAAGTTACACTTTGACAGCCAATCTGTGGGTCAGTTAGATAAACTAGAACATGTGATCAGCATGCCATAGCTTCTTTAATATATCTATAGTGGCTTCTGTGTAGAACTTTCAGCACTTGACTATGCCTCTAGTCCCAGCATCTTCTATCTCCTATTATTGCATAGTTTTTCTGCTTTTTTTTTTTTTTGGATTGTAAGGGTTGATAGAAAGTAGTCACACAATTGTACTGATGGGTTCGACTATAAATTCATACCATTTAAGTTCACCTGGACTTTCACTTTCCTATTTTTTTAGTCATCTCATTTATTTAGCAAGTATTTATTGAGTGCCTGCAATGTACTGATGCTCTGGATGATATAAATAGGAATAAGACCCAACATTTACAGAACTTACAACTCTAGTAGGATAGGTTAAAAAAAAAAAAAAGTATGTTTGACTCCTGACTCTGTGTCCACAGAATGTGATAAAGCAGCACTGGAAGAAGTGCAAAAAAACCTAGTTAGTGTTCAGAGGAGGCAGAGATTTGTTTCTGTTTGGGAGATAGAACTGGAGGGAGGAGGGAGGTGGTAAGGGAAGGCACTTTGAAGGAGATAGCTTTGAAATGAATTTCCTCTAGTGTTTGTTCTCTAATTTTCTCAACTGTACTCATGATCCTCATCCCACTGTAACCCTAAGTCCTCCTTTGAGGAGATAAGCTCATTATTTTTTCCAGAATGTAGACCTTGAGAGTGGAGACAAGAAAACCTCAGAATCATATTCTTTAGTTAAAAGCTTAGTCTGGTGCTGGTTTTCAGCGAAAATTATCACTCCTAGCAATTTAAGTGTTCAGAAAAATTACTCAGCTCTTTCTTTCACTTCAGATACCTAAATTAGGGATCTCAGAGACTAAAGGATGGGTGTTCTCTTGATTACACAGTTCTTTGAGCATCTTGACTATGACTTTTCCATTTTTTCCCTTTCAACAAAACAGAGAGATGACCAGAACATATCATAAGCTTTAAGAATATATATATATATATATATATATGTGTGTGTGTGTGTGTGTGTGTGTGTGTGTGTGTGTGTGTGTGTGTATATATATATATATAATGGTTTTTCTCATTGGCTCTGACTGCTTCCAGTGGAGAGTGACTCTTAACTGAGACTGTGGTTCAGCTGTGTCACTAGCATAACTATCTGCTGTGTTTCTGAATCTTCATATTTTAAGTGTGTCTATATTGATGGTCCAGTCCAGTGGGGATATATGGAGAAATCAGCTTTCAATGAGTGTCACTACGTATGTACTTCCTGTCCAAGCATGAATCTGTCATCACGCTTTTGACACACATCCTACTTTACTGGAACTCAAGCTGTCTGAGATGATGTCTTTATATCTGTCCATTCTTCCTCTTTTGTTTCAAAGGAAAATGTGTCCTTATCAAGGCTAATCTCTCAATTTGTGCCCTTGATTCCATTACTTTTTGCCTCCTATAAGAACTAATTTCATTATCTCCTAGTTTGTGATTTTAGTCTAGTTTTTCACTGGCTCCTTACCCTTTTTTTGCCTTACATTTTCTTTTTTTTTTTTCCTTTTTTTCTTTTTTATTAAAACTTTTTATTTGCAAAACATGTGTATGGGTAATTCTTCAACATTAACCCTTACAAAGCTTTCTGTTACAAATTTTCCCCCCCTACTCCCCACCCCTCCCCTAGATGGCAGGATATCCACTACATCTTAATTATGTTAAAATACTTGACAAATCAAATATATGTATACATATTTCCACACATCATTTTTGTGCAAGAAAAATTGTATCTACAAGAAAGAAAAATCAGAGAAAGTAAACAAAATGCATGCAAACATCGATAGAGAGTATAAAAATGTTATGTTGTGATCCATATTTCACATCCTTCTCTCTGGGTGTATATGGCTTTCTTCACTGAAAATTGGAACTGGTTTGAAACATTTCATTGTTTAAGAGAACCATAACCATCAGAATTGATCATCATATAATACTGATCTCCTGGTTCTGCTCATTTCGCTCAGCATCAGTTCATGCAAGTCTCTCCAGGCCTCTCTGAAATCGTCCTGCTCGTCGTTTCTTACAGAGCAATAATATTCCATAACATTCATATACCATAATTTATTTAGCCATTCTCCATTTGATGGGCATCCATTCAGTTTCTAGCCACTACAAAAAGGGCTGCCACAAATATTCTTGCACATGTGGGGCCCTTTCCTTCCTTTGTGATTTATTTGGGATATAAGCCCAATAGAAACGCTGCTGGGTCAAAGGGTATGCACAGTTTGATAACTTTTTGAGCATAGTTCCAAATTGCTCTCCAGAATGGTTGGATTCGTTCACAGTTCCACCAACAATGTATCAGTGTCCCAGTTTTCCCACATCCCCTCCAACATTCATCGTTATCTTTTCCTGTCATTTTAGCCAATCTGACAGGTGTGTAGTGGTACCTCAGAGTTGTCTTAATTTGCATTTCTCTGATCAATAGTGATTTAGAGCACCTTTTCTTTTTTTTTCTTTTTTAAAATTATTATTAGAGCTTTTTATTTGTATAACACATGTATGGGTAGTTCCTCAGCATTGATCTTTGCAAAGCTTTCCTTTACAAACCTTATCCCCAGTCTCCTCCCCTCCCCCAGATGGCAGGAAGTCCACTACATGTTAATAATGTTAAAATACTTGACAAGTTTTGCAAGAAAAATCCTATCTACAAAAAAAAAAAGAAAATCAGAAAAAGGAAACACAATGCAAGCAAATATCGAGAGCATGAAACTATTATGTTGTGGTTCACATTTCATATCCCTCTCTCTGAGTGTATATGGTTTTCTTCACTGAATAATTGGAACTGGTTTGAGACAATTCTTTGTTGCAGAGAGCCATGTCTGTCAGAGTTGATCATCATGTAATATTGTTGCTGTGTATAATGATCTGGTTCTGCTTGTTTCACTCAGCATCAGATCATGCAAGTCTCTCCAGGTCTCTCTGAAATCATCCTGCTGGTCGTTTCTCACAGAACAATAATATTCCATAACATTCATATAACATAATTTATTCAGCCACTCTCCAATTGATGGGCATCCATTCAGTTTCTAGTTTCTAGCCACTACAAAAAAGACTGCCACAAACATTCTTGCACATGTGAGTCTCTTTCCCTCCTCTAAGATCTCTTTGGGATATAAGCTCAATAGAAACACTGCTGGGTCAAAGGATATGCACAGTTTCATAACTTTTTGAGCATAGCTCCAAATTGCTCTCCAGAATGGCTGGATCCGTCCACAATTCCACCAACAATGTATTAGTGTCCCAGCTTTCCCACATCCCCTCCAGCATTCATCGTTATCTTTTCCTGTCATTTGGAGCAACTTTTCATATGACTAGAGATGGTTTTAATTTCATCATCTGAAAATTGTTCATATCCTTTGACCATTTATTGATTGGAGAATGGCTTGAATTCTTATAAATATGAGACCATTCTCTATATATTTTAGAAATGAGGCCTTTATCAGAACCCTTAAATGTAAAGATGATTTCCCAATTTATTGCTTCCCTCCTAATCTTGTCTGCATTGTTTTTTTTTGTACAAAACCTTTTTAACTTAATATAGTCAGAATTATCTATCTGGTATTCAATTAAGAGTTCCAGTTCTTCTTTGGACATAAATTTATTCTATTTCCACAGGTCTGAGAGGTAAACTATCCCATGATCCTCTAATTTACTTATAATATCACTCTTTATATCCATTTCATGAAACCATTTAGATCTTATCTTGGTATGTGGTGTTAGGTGTGGGTCAAGCCCTAATTTCTTCCACACTAGTTTCCAATTTTCCCAGCAGTTTTTGTCAAATAATGAGTACTTATCCCAGAAGCTGGGGTCTTTGGGCTTATCAAACACTAAATTGCTATAGTTATTGCCTAGTTTGTCCTATGATTCTATCCTATTTTGCCTTACATTTTCAAATCTCTGTCAAAATCTAGTCTAAATAAACCTTTATTTGATTCTTTTGTATCATTCTCTCTCCCTTTGTTTTTACCACCAAACTTTTTGAAAGAACAATCTACATTTACTGCCTTAAGTTTTTTAGCTTTTACTTGCTCTTTAGCTGCCTAGTATCTGATATCTTCTCCTACCCCTAGTCTATTAATTTTCTAAAAGATCATCAGTGAATATTTAATGGCTAAATCTTCAGTCCTCACTGTTTTTTTTTTTTTTTAAATCTCTCTGCATCATTTGGTATTGTTGACCATTTTTTTTTTTAAAGCTTTCCATTAAGTTTCTGTGCATTCTCCTATTATTCTTACCACTTCTCTGAATTTGGTCTCCTTTTTTAGTTTTAGCTCCCTAAATACAATTTTTTCTTTTGGCCCTCTTTCACTCTTTTTCTCTAACCTCTAGCTTTACCTACCTCATGTGCTCTCTTCCAATTATCACCTATATGAAGAAGATCCTAAATGTTTATATCTCTATTTGACTTCTCCTGCTTTGCTCCACATCTTCATTTTCATATATCTTTTATATATATCTACCTGGATATCCTGCTGGCATTTTCAAGTCAACATTTTGAAACTTTGCTCTGAAATTTCCTTTTCTTCTTAACTTCCATATTTTTATAAATGGCATCATCCAGCAACCCAAGCAAGAAAACTTCAACTTCTTCTTCTTCCTTGTTCTCCATACTACTGAATATAATTAAGTTTTCCTTTAAAATATTTTTTACAGTTGGAACCAAAAGATAACATATTACTTTGCTCAGATCCCATCAATTCTTCAAAATCCGCTTCCTTCCCCCCACCCCCCAAAAAATTAAATACTAGATATTTAGTAATTACAGCTAAATCCACTGGATAAAAAAAATACTCCAACAAGATAAAATCTTTATGAATCAATACCAGGGAATGCTAATTTTCTTTTCTTCTTTTTTTTCCTTTTTTTTAATTAAAGCTTTTTATTTGTATAACATATGTATGGGTAGTTCCCCAGCATTGATCTTTACAAAGCTTTCCATTACAAATTTTACCCCCAGTCCCCTCCCCTCCCCTAGATGGCAGGAAGTCCACTACATGTTAATAATGTTGAAATACTTGACAAGTTGTGCAAGAAAAATCCTATCTACAAGAAAAAAAATCAGAGAAAGGAAACACAATGCAAGCAAACATCAATAGAGAGTATGAATATGTTATCTTGTGGTCCATATTTCATATCCGTCTCTCTGGGTGTATATGGTCTTCTTCAGTGAACAATTGGAACTAGTTTGAGACAATTCTTTGTTGCAGAGAGCCATGTCCATCAGAATTGATCATCATGTAATATTGTTGTTGCTGTGTATAATGATTTCCTGGTTCTGCTCATTTCACTCAGCATCAGTTCATGCAAATCTCTCCAGGCCTCTCTGAAATCGTCCTGCTGGTCGTTTCTTACAGAGGAATGCTAAATTTTAAAAACAGGTTCTCAGCACTTTTCCTCTACTTCCAGGCTTCAAGCAGGAATGCCCAAAAAGACTTTTTGACTTGTGCTTGGGACTTATATTGAGAATGCATTTCTCTTCCCCCTCTCACTTCTGCTACAGAGATTTTGCCAACACGTCTCATGTTTCATCTGTTTCCCATCCTCAACAACTGGAAGGCACTATTCTGATCAACCATGTGAAGAAAGAGATTGGACAATGTATTTTTTTTTTCAACAAGGCCACCTAGGTTAGAGAACCATTGCAGAGTATCTACTGTCCTTCCCTTAAATCCTCTGCAAAAAGCTGCAGATGCTGATTTAGTCTAACTAGAGAAGGAAAGAAGAGCCAATAAAAACATAGACTGGGTTGAGCCTGAAAGAAAGGGGACTGTCACCCAACTGGGACTAATACAATATCTCAAGAGACTTTAATTCAGGAATTTAGGCTTGTGACCCCTAATTTCCCCAGTATGAGAAGAGATTAAGGAAGATTTTTAGTTCAGACCTGATATATACTCATTAATAAAGGAGGGGAGAGGAATTAGAAGGTGAGTAAGAGGGAAATGTAAGGAAAAAATGGTTGAGGGCACTCAGAATTTGAATAGGAAAAAACTTAATAAAAACCCAGAACATAAAATATAAAACCGATAGAATCCTAAGACTAGAAGAAAATAATAAGTGCTAATTCTTTTTATGTGTAATTTTATTTTTTTAAATTAAAACTTTTCATTTACAAAACATATGCATGGGCAGTTTTTCAACACTGATCCTTGCAAAACCTTATGTTCCAAATTTTTCCCTCCTTCCCCCCCAGATGACAGGTAATCCAATACATGTTAAATATGTTAAATCCAATATATGTATACATATTTATACAGTTATCTTGCTGCACAAGAAAAATCTGATCAAAAAGGAAAAAAAAACTGAGAAAAAACAAAATGCAAGCAAACAACAGAAAGAGTGAAAATGCTATGTTGTGGTCCATCCTCGCAGTGAATCAAAGTCCTCTCTCTGGGTGTAGATGGCCCTCTTCATCACAAGATTATTAGAACTGATCCAGATCATATCATTGTTGAAAAGTCCACATCCATCAGAATTGATCATTGTATAATCTTATTGTTGCCATGTACAATGATCTCCTGGTTCTGCTCATTTTACTTAGCATCAGTTCATGCAAGTCTGTCCAGGCCTCTCTAATATCTTCCTGCTGATTGTTTCTTATTGAACAATAATATATATATATATATTTATATTTTTTGCTGAGGCAATTGGGGTTAAGTGACTTGCCCAGGGTCACACAGCTGTTACGTGTCTGAGACCAGATCTGAACTCAGGTCCTCCTGACTTCAGGGCTGGTGCTCTAATCCACTGTGCCACCTAGCTGCCCCCTGAACAATAATATTCCATAACATTCATATACCATAACTTATTCAGCCATTTTCCAACTAATGGGTATCCACTTAGTTTCCAGTTTCTAGCCACTACAAAAAGGGTGGCCCAAAACATTTTTCACATGTGGGTCTCTTTCCCTCCTTTAAGATCTCTCTGGGATATAGGCCCAATAGAAACACTGCTGGATCAAAGGGTATGCACAGTTTGATAACTTTTTGAGCATAGTTCCAAATGGCTCTCCAAAATGGCTGGATCCATTCACAATTCCACCAACAATGTATTAGTGTCCTACTTTTCCCACATCCCTTCCAACATTCATCATTATCTTTTCTTGTCATGCTAGCTAATCTGAGAGATGTGTAGTGATATCTTAGGGTTGTCTTAATTTGCATTTCTCTGATCAATAGTGATTTAGAAAGTGCTGATTCTTGAAAGAGAATATAAACACTTTTGAATAATATAACAAAAATTCTAACAAAAACAGAATTTTGTGAAAATCCTAAGATAGGATGGAATAACAACATTTTCAGAATGGTTCAAGGAAGAAGTGAAATTAGTAATCAATACAATTCACAATTTATAATTCAGAAATAAAAAATAGATTAGAAAACTTTGTTTTCTAAAGAAATAAAAGAGAAACAGATTTGGAATACAAAAAAAATCATCGCAATAGAAGAAAATCTGGCAGAAGAGAAGTAAAAGGCAGCATTAAAGTTACTTGTTTTCTATATGAGCTAAAGACATTGACTTCAAAGAGAGGATGTACTTAAGGGTCACCTTCTCCCAGGACTTGAACGATTAAAAAACAAAAAAACCTGAACATCATAATGCACGAAAAAACACAAGAAAATTGCCAAAAACTCTTGTGTACAGAAAACAAAGCACCAATCAAAGGAATCTACAGAATTATTTCAACAACAATAGTAATAATTTAAATCATTACACTTCAAATTCCAAGATACAGAGTGGTTAGATTTAGCAGTTTCAATAACAATAATTTTCGTAAGCAGTGAAGGAGGAAGGAAGGCCTTCCAATAAAAAATTCAAATAATAAAAGATTATTCTGTACTTACCAAAAACTGAAGAAGGTAATGGAGTAGCATATCCTGAAAAGCAAAAGAACTCATGCTTTTAACCAAAATGAATTACCTATCAAACTTGAGACTAATCATCCTCCCAGAAAGAGTGAGTATTCAACAAAAGAGAGACATTTAAGGCATTTGAGAAAAAAACAAAGCTGAATATTTACCTGGTAAACATGGTGAACAATAGAAATATAAGATTAAATGTTTCCTTTCTCCATCAACTCCTTTTCATTCATTCTACTGCTATTATTTTCCATCTGGACTACCTGGACTTTTGAATTAATTTTTTACCTGATGTTCAACCTTTTAAGCCTCTCCCTTTAATTTGAGCATTTCCCCCCACTCCTTACCCTTTTTGTCTTTTCTGCAAATTTTGACACCATTGATCATTCTCTTCTTTTGGATATTCTCTTCTCTTTTAGACTTAGTAGCCTTCTTTTCCCCTGGCTCTTCTCCTATGTGACTTTTTTCTTTGTCTCCTTTTTTCTTTCATTATTTCTTGGCATAGTCATCAGAGATGACAGGAGACCCTTTAGGTGTGAATGTGATTAATACATAATAATTGATTGAATATCTATTCAATAAATATCTTTTTTATTGATGTTAAGGAAACAAGGCAATTTGCCTACATTTTCTGGAGACACAGCTGATAATTTTTCTGAACACTTCTATTTGAGTATTCTGCCTGGCCTAACTTAGTTAGAACCTTTGACTTCTGAGATTCTTACCCTTAAAGTTTTATTGAGGCTTTGTGTTTTAGGGTTTTTTTTTGTTTGTTTGTTTATTTTGTTGTTTCTTAAGTGTTTGTCCTTAAGTGCAGTGTCCTTTCTTTTTGACGCCTTCCTACTGTTTTCATGTTCACTTATCTGTCTCATCTAGCTTGGCACTTAGCCATGTCCTGCTCCTTGTTACTAACTTTTCATGCATTTATATGGTCTTTCTGGTGAGATTATAACTTCTTTTTAGTGTAGGAACTGTGTATTTTTGGGGTATTCCCAAAAGAAAACTATGTAAATAGTATCCATTCAAATAAATATTAATTGAATAAGTGAATTGAATTAATAAATGGATAGTAATATACCCTTTTCCTGTTCTGTTTCTCCTCTATCTTTTGATTAGTTACTTATCCATTTAGAATTATAAACAACTACATTACATCAAACTTATATAGAAGAATAGTTTCCCAGAGCCAAAAGGTCTATATACATTCTGAGGTTATTTATAACAGACTCTCTACTCAGTAGAAGTTATGTAGGAATGAATTTTTTTTTACAAAAGACTTAACAAGTAGAGCAAAATCAATTGATAAGATTTTCTTGATTCTTATTGACTGGCAATCTCAAACTCCCTTGTTCCATTAATTTACCAAAAACTAGGGGCAAAAGGAGAAAAAGGCTTAGATTGCCTGCATATTTGAATCCTTGATTCATTACATATGTAATTGCCAAGATTAGTTAAATTTTGAGTTTCATTTTTGGTTTTCAAAAAGTTTTCTGTTCCTGTTGATAACACATTTGCCATTGTTTATTTTGTTTGCATTCTTATTTTTGAGTCACAGTTTGGATTGGTCATAATCTTAATGGATGTAAGCTTTACTTGTTTCTCATTTGATTATTTAAAAAAGTTACTATCTAACTTTTCATAGAATTTCACAGAATTTTCATAAAACATTGTTATTTTTCTCTTTAGAAATCGTATACCCACAGCACTTCTTAAACTGAACAGCAAACACAGTTTAATGTAACTTCAACTTTTAATATTTATGTATTAAATTAGGTTTCATTGTGGTAAACTTTGACAGGGACAGCCAATCAGAAACAACTCAGATTTATCAAGAAGTAATGAAGATGATTGAAGGTGACAATTTTTTCATTAATATTGCTTTTAAAACATTTTGGATATTAACTTGTAGTAAAAATCATAAGTAAAAGTTCAAAAAATATCTAATATGGCTTTCTTTTCTTTTCTTTCTTTCTTTCTTTTTTTTTTTAGTTCATGAGGTTTATTTTCAGTTACAGAATGCAAAAATCAGTTTCCTTTCCCCAAAATCAAAAACTATAGGACTTGCTAGTATCTCTGGCTTCCTTCTAGTCTCAGTTAAAATCCTTCCTTCTGTAGGTTTTCCTAATCCTTCTTGATTCTAATTCCTTCTTTCTATTGTTATCTGTTTATTATGTACTAGCTACTTGCCTTTGTCTCCACTATTAGAATGTGAGCATTTTTTTTTAATTAAAGCTTTTTATTTGCAAAACATATGCATAGGTAATTTTTCAACATTGACCCTTGCAATTTTCCCCTCCTATCCCCCATGCCCTCCCTCCCCTAGATGGCAGGAGATCTTAATACATGCTAATTATGTTAAAATATTTGACAGATCGAATATGTGTATATATATTTATACAGTTATCTTGCTGTACAGGAAAGGGGAAAAAAAAAAAAACCCTGAGAAGGAAAACATAATGTAAACAAACATTATTAGGGAGTGTGAAAATGCTATGTTGTGGTCCAGACTCAGATCCCCCAGGCCTCTCCCAGAGTGTATATGGCTTTCTTCATCACTGAACAACTGGAACTGGTTTGAAACATCTCATTATTGAAGACAACTATGCCCTTCAGAATTGATCATCATATAGACTTATTGTTGCCGTGTACAATGATATCCTGGTTCTGCTGATTTCACTCAGCATCAGTTCATGCAAGTCTCTCCAGGCCTCTCTGAAATCATCTTGTTAGTTGTTTCTTACAGAACAATAATATTCCATAACATTCATATACCATAGTTTATTCAGCCATTCTCCAGTTGATGGGCATCCACTCAGTTTGCAGTTTCTTGCCACTACAAAAAGGGCTCTATGGCTTTATTTTATCATGATAAATATCTATTTCTATATAAAATAAGAATGACAAGTTACTATATAACTTTGTAAAAATATTTACAAGCTCAAATGTATATACTTATAAAATATAAAAGCTGGATGTTGCTGTTACTCACAACAGTCCTCTTGTCTCAGGATTTGTTAAGAATCCCTTGTGTCCTTCAAAACTCAGTTCAGGTGTTATCTTCTTGATGAGGCCTTTCTTGGTCCTCATCTAGCTGCCATTACCTTTTCCCTAAAGTAACTTTGTATTTGTGTTTTGGATATTTGTGGATTTTTTTTTTTTTTGCTTTGTTTTTGTTTTTGTGCTCTGAGGCAATTGAGGTTAAGTGACTTGCCCAAGGTCACACAGCTAGGATGTGTTAAGTGTCTGAGGCCAGATTTGAACTCAGGTCTTCCTGACTTCAGGGCTGGTGCTCTATCCACTGCACCACTTAGCTGCCCTGATATTTGTGTTTTTTATATGTATATGTGTTTGCAGCTTAGTATTAGAACCAATTTTCCTGCAGGTAAGGAAGAAGTTACAAAATAGCTGTATGAATTTCTGGGAATCAGTACAGTTAGAGAGGTAGTATCCTCTTCTTTAGAAGAAATTTTATCATGAGGTGAGAGCTGGAATTAGAATTGGAAGTTAAAGAGTTTCTTTTTTTCCAGTTGTATTAGCAGAATACTAATTATTTGGTGATCTCACTAGCAATTTTGGTCAGTAGCAGAGGAGGAGCAGTGGGCACATAAGGGGAACATGATTGCAATAGAATAGAATTACAGAGCTCAATCCAAGTAGACAACGACTGCATCTTGCCTGTGGGGATCTAATGAGAGAAGCCACTTTCAATTCTTGGAGATGGCAAATCTTTCAGGCTTTTCTTTGATACTTTTTGCAGAGGAATGAATGATTGCAATTGCTATGGGAAAGATGTGAAAGATTTAATCTCTCGACTTCTTTGCCTGCAAATGTAGGCACTCCCTCTCAGACTTTATTTTCCCTTTGTTCTTTGATTTATTTTAAATTTCTGATTTCATAATATTTCCTTTTCCTGTTTAATCTTTTGATTATATAAAACCATTATCATAAATGTCATATTATATGCAAGTATTTTTGATTTAAAATGGAAGAAGGGCTGTAAGAGAGATCATGAATTGCTAGGATTGATATGTGGAAAACAGGACAGAGATCCCATTCCTCTTCTCTAAAATGGTAAACTTTCTTAATTAAAGGCTCCAAGCAAAAGAGAAAATCTCATTAAATTCTGGTAAATTCCCTAAAAAGCAGAATTTAATTCTACCTGAGCTTTCTGTGGAGAGAGGGATGGCAGTTACTGAGAAGTCCTCCCATTCCACCTGTTGATAGGAAAGAGTTTGAGAGGAGTGACCCAATTCCAAATTCCAAAGGGGAGTTTCTCCCTTACCTGTATCCTGTTGGACAGTGCCCTCTACTGGTTAAAAATTTCTTAGAATATTTGAATAATCTTGAAGCCTGAGGTGATTTCACTTTCACCTGTATCTTTAGTACTTGGCATAGTTCCTGGTGCTGAGTAGGTATTTAACAAATGCTTGTTGTTTGATTGATGGATTGAACAAATATAAGAACCATAAAATACAAAAAGAGTACATTATACTCAGTATATTCTTCTGGAAGGTGGGACAACCAAACAGATATTTCCTACTCATTTGGAGTTGCACAATATCACAAAGAGTTGGTCTAGATCTGCTTAACCATCATGGTTTTGGTCTTCTACCTTTGAAAAGTCTTCTACCTTCTCCAAATTTCACACTGTTGAGGAAATCTTTCCTTGGTCAAAAATACCCAACTGTTGCACTTGGAAATATTTAAATTTAGGAATTATTCCCAAGAGATAACTGCAATCTTGGAAATAATCCATTCTCTAGATTGCTACTATCAGATCATTATTCAGAAAAGGAAATACAGATAATGGCAGACAGGAACTACAGGTTAGAAATTCCAGTCTCAGCTTCATTCAGGCAATCTTAGGCTTCTTGCCATGTTCTCCTCCTCTCAAATACCCTTAAAAGATAGAAAGGAGAAACCATTTCTCTTTTCTCCTTCATTACATTCTTTTTAGGAAGTCCAGGAAGAGAAAGTACACAAAATAAAAGAAGTGGGCTAAATCACAGTTGACTGTTATAGATTTAGACTCCAGTAGGCTCCTCTTAGCAGAATTCTTTCTCCTCACTCTTAATTGCCAAGTATCTAAGAAGCAGTTCCCAAATACTGGGGATCATTCAGAAATATTCACAGTGTTCTCTAACCAAGGAATAATAGATAATTCAGCTTTTTTTAAAAGAACTTCTCATGTTTAAAGCTAAATCAATGAAATGAGACAATAATGCAAGAGGTTGGAGAGATCTAGGTGACCACAATAAAAATCCATTTTGGTAAAGTGTTTCTAAGGCTTAGAAGAAAGCGTTGATGAACTTCCGGTAGGAAACTGTTGGGTTGTTGCAATAGCCTGTTTGAATTTGTCTAGGTTCATAAGAGGTGCCCCTTTCCTGTGATGTCCTTTAATCTTAACAACCTAATTGAAGGGACTCATTGGCCCTTACGCATCACAATTAAATCTAGAAATAGGAGCAACAACCAAGACTTGTTTATCAATAACAAATCAGGAAAAAGTAACCTTATTTCTTTTGTTGATGTGATTACTAAACTAGAAAATTAGGAATACTGAAAATATAATTTTCTTAGATTTAACAAATCATTTGATAAAACCCCTCAGAATAAAAAGAAATTAGAACTCAACTATAGTACATTAAGGAAAATTCATAACTCATTGAATAGTTGGGCCCTAAAAATACTTGGTGCATTTTTACTGAAGATCCACAATTGCTAGGGCTCTGTCAGAGTCTTACCCTTCTATTAGCCTTGTAATCTGCCTTCTGACTGCATCATTCAACTGAAATGATTTTTTTTCTAAGTAAATTACTGATCTTAATTTTCAAATATTATGGATTTTCTTGATCCTAATCTCGTTTACCTACTCTATAGGATTTGATAAAATCAGTTGTCCTTAATTCCAATTGACTAATTGCTGCTAATTAGCTCTTAGCAAAAGCTAGGTGGTAAAACAGTTAAAAAGCTAGGCCTGGAGTCAAGGAGACCTGAATTCAAAATCATATACTTATTAGCTGTGAGACTCTGGGCAAGCCACTTAACTTTTGCCTGTTTCATTTTCTTCAACTCTAAAAATGGAGCTGCTAATAACATCTTTTAGGGTTGTTACCTTCAAAAAGGTAACAGTATTGCAGTTGATTGGTGTAGTTTAATAAGAACTTGCATAAAATTATAAAGAAGAAATTCAGTGAGATTTACTCCTTTTGATCTGCATATGTGAAATTGTTACTAGACACTGTTTTGATAATGGTAAAACTTTAAAGGATATATTTTTAAAAGGAAAAATAATAATTTATAGAAATAGGAAGAAAAAAGATGATCTTGCAAAATCATCTTATTAAAACTTTCTTACTAAACTTGCCAGGTTCTTTGGAACCCCCTACTAGGGCAAAGTCATAAAATATTAGTGGCTCTGTAAAAGAACTTGCTAAAAGTTATGAAATTCTAAAATAATCAGTTGGCTAACTGAGAAAATGGGATTCCCTTTTCTGTCACAAGTACCTCTTTGCCAAACTAAAGAAGGAATTTGCTTATGGTATAGAAATTATTTATCTGATGATTTGTGATTAAGAAAATTATAAAATTATTCCTAGAAGTAGTAAGTGTTTTTTGGGGTTTTGAGTGATTCTATGTTTACCATCTTTGTGGAATTCCAGAATGTAACTATTTCCTTAATTTCCAGTGATTGATTTTACATCAGGATGAGTTTTAACTCAAAAAAAATTTATATTGAGTGAAATTTTTTTTTAGAAAGGACTAATAAACTTTTTATTGTTAACTATTAATGCAACAACATGAGGGAAATAATAACTGTACCTATCTCTGAGTTACAATTAAAATTGAGCTATAAATGAAACTTGATATTTGAGGCAAAATCTCTTGGAACTGAAATTTTTATTAATCTGAGTTTTGAATTCAAGTATAAATGCCTAAATTATCAGTAAGTCAATAAGCTACCATTTGAAGGAATGATCTGAAAATTGTTTTAGATGGATGTTTATATCTGGGAAAGTTGAGGGAGAACTTTGTATGGGCAAAGGCAAGATCCTCTTGACTCAGTTTTGCCATTGTGTAATTTCCTTTTTGAAGAGGAATATTTCCCTTCTGGTTAATCCTGAGTCTGACTATGATGTCATGTAGAACTTGTCTGAGTAATTGGCTGTTCCAAAAAATTAACTATTACTTGAAATTTAACAGAACTAAGGATGTTTTATGCTGTTGTACTTATTTTTAAGTCATTTTCTGCCTGTGCCCTTAGGCTTAGGCCTGGAGGGTTCCTTCAGGCTTGATGTTATTAGAATCATCTCTCTCCTTCCTTTCATAGCAAATCCCTTTAATCTGGACAGATAAAACTGTAATTTTAAAAAATACAATGAATCTTGTTGATATGCCCAAGCTCTCTGAATTGCTATAGTAGGAAGCAAATATAAATTAACTTTTTGCATAGCCTATTTGATGGATCTGTTATTTATAAGGGAAGCTTCACAGGGGCTGAACTGCTTATCACCAGATGAACTAATTATTATAAAATCAATCTGATTAGGTTTTGTAAGTTTTTACTAAATTATTCATCCCTAGGAGACTTTAGAAGCATTATTCATAGAACCTTCACAAGTTGGAACCTAGAGAAAGTCAAGAAAATATCTCCACAAATCTGCCCTGATCCACTCACAGATGTTTGAAAGGTGCATAGAAGGTGCTTGCCAAATACCTGAAGATCATAGACACTGTCAAAGGACTTGACACCCCTAAAGTTACAACTATATTGTATTTCTTTATTCATCCTATTGTATTTTTGCTTGTTTTATTAGTTCTCTCGGTGTTATGGGCCTATTCCCTATTATGTAAGCTGTTTATCATTTTTACTTGACTGATACTGATTTAGGAATTGTTAAAAACAATTAAGTAGTCTTAAAGTGGGTAGCAGTGAAAGCTAAAACACATTTATTTTGTTTGCAATTCCTCTATCTTTCCTGACCTTATTTGTATTACAACCTCCACTTTGTCTATGACCTTCCTTATCACTAAAACAGCAAGGACAATTCTATTAGGGTGAATTACAAAAGATAGCTAACCTAAAGAATACCCTTTCCTGTTACTAGCCTTCAGAAGTTGGCTTATCCAGTCAAAGTTTACCACCTCCTCTTTGCCTATCCTGCAGGAACTCTCCCAGAAATAGTCTTGAACAATCCTGAGGTACCCCATATCCAATTCACCACCTGCCTAAATTGAAACTTAGTAAGCTTTGCCTTTTTTATTTCCTTCTGTAAGTCTCTTCCCATGTGGGTGGGGCTCCCCTGCTGGAGAACTCAATAAGCCATTGTTTCTAAATTTATGGTATTGGGTTGGAGTATGGTTTTGGTGTTTTGGTCTTGGTTCTGATTTGTGGTGGCACAAACACTTAATAGATGTTTTATTGTGTATTCACTTTTTCTTATTCCAATTCTAAGAGGAAAGACTACTTCTAGTGGCTGTACTTACTATAAAGCAACCCCATTAAACCAAAGTCACATGAACAGAATTCAGAAGTTTAGGGAAGAGTCAGCATTTGTCAAAGGGAGAGAATCTAAGAGATGATTGAGTCAGTCTTTAAGTTCACACATACGTAGAAAGCAAGGAAGTCCTAAAGGACCGAAGTCCATTCATTCCCTGAAAACAGCAGCTTAGGAAAGGATACTTTCTGAGCAATTTTAATGCTCAACTCTGGACTCTTCTGTGAGATATAAAGGGAAACACAGATTCTGAGAGACAGAGTTGAGTAAACTTTAGGTATGATTTTTTTGTTCTTGTTTATGTCTTTATTAACATGGGATTTACATAATCAAATCTTTAGAATGATTATTTTGACAGTTGTATAGGGCATAGATTGGAAACAGAAGAGATTGAAGCAAGGAAACCAATTAATTAATTGACCAGTTATTGGAGTAGATAGAATACTGGACCTAGAACCAGGAAGACCAGAGTTCAGATTAGTGACTGTGTGACAAGTCAACCCTCAGCCTTTGTTTTCTCATCTGTAAAATGGAGAGAAATAATAGTACCTTTCAGGTTGTTGTGAGGAGCAAATGAGAAAATTATAACTGTAAAGCATTTAGCAGTGTGGTGCTTGGCACATAGTAGGTGCTGTACAAATGTTAACTAGTATTAGCAGACTACTGCAATAGTCAAGAGATATTGAAGCTTTGAATGAGGAACATAGCTGTGAGATTTGAAAAAAGGGGCAAATATGAGAGATAGACTTACTAATGAGATGTGACAAAAGGTTAGATAGAGGTGGTAAATGGAGGGAAGAAGAATAACTTCAAGGTTTCAAACCTGGGTGACTAGAAGGATGGCAGCATATTCAGTAGAAATTGAGAAGTTTGGAGGAGGACCAGGTTTAGGATGAAAAGATTTAGGATATTTAACATAATGAATTTGGGATGACAATAGGACATTCAGTTAACAATATCCAACAAACAATTGGTGATATGGCAGTAGAATTCAGGAGAGAAATGTGGTCAATGCCCATTGGAGTTGATGAATCATCAGTGTAGAGAAATGGACCCAAGACAGAGCTCTTAGGGAATGATGGTTGGGGTCTCTTTGCCATGCTTTTTTGGGTTCCTATTGCCCTTTCTTTTTAAAATCTCTTTGCCTTCTTTTTGCCTCTCCAAATGCTATATATCCTTCAAGGTTCTCTATGACATCTCCCTTTTCTATATAGTCTATTATGATCTCTCAGACAAACATAAGTTGTTCTTTGTTTTATGTGCATTAATCTTGTCTTAACAATGAGAGTATAAACCCCTATGATGGTAAGCACTGTGTCTTTTATTTCTTTCATATACTCAACAAGAGGAATAGTATAGTGTAGTAGTTAGAGGAACAGTCTTGACCTGGGTCAAAATCTGCCTCTAATATATCCTGCCTATGTGCCTCTGAGCAAGTCTCTTGATTTCCCAGTGTACTGAGCACTTGTCTAAAGCTATCTCAGTTGCGTAGAAGGTACTGGCTTGCATGGATAGAGGGGGTTCGCTTACCTGGGAATTTGCTATACTGATAAAATCACAGATCTATTCCCTATCCCTATAATTAGTATTAAAAAGCTGTACATGGTAGTAAAATGATGACAAATTCATTTTCTTCCAGACTTTTGTGCAAATTTTGAAAATGATGAGTTCATAGAAACTATCAAGAACATTGCAGATAATGTGTTTTTACCAGGTGAGTTTAAAATTGCATTACTGTGCAATAGTTTGTTGATTTAACTTAGCTCTGTATTTGTTGTTGTTTTTTGGTCATTTCAGTTGTGTTCAATTCTTCGTGATTGTGGTTTTCTTGTCAAATATACTGGAGTGGTTTGCTATTTCTTTCCCCAGCTCATTTTACAGATGAGGAACTGAGGCAAACAGGGTTAGGTAACTTGCCCAGAGTCATGTAGCTAGTAAAGCCAAATTTGAACTTGGGAAGATGAGTTTTCCTCATTTTGGGCCTGGGCCTCTGTCCATTGTGCCACTTAGTTGCCCTAACTCCATAGTTTACTCATGTTAGTTACAGTAATATGCAATGTCAATAATAATCACTCATCTATACATAGCACTTTACGGTTTAATGAATATCCGTGTAAGATAGGTAGAAATTACATAGTATTATATCGTAAAAACAAACAAATGCCAAAATGACCTTTAGAAAATAGTGCCACAGTACCTTTTAATTTATCTGAGACAATATGATTCTGAACTCTGGGAGTCAAAATAATAGTTTTGCCATTAACTAGCTGTGGAACTTTTGGCAAGTTACATAATCATTCTGAGACCCTGTTTCCTTGTTTGTTATATGAGGAACTTGGCATTCTTGATCAATATAGGTTGCTCTTGATGGCTTTTTGGGGCACATTCTGCTTTGGAATTCTATGAGATCTATTCACCAAAGAAGGTGACAATAATGAAATGACATTTCAAAATTAGTATATGGGTTCAAGACTTCATTTTATCACTTAGTATCTACGGGACTTTGGACAATTCATTTAAAATCTCTTAACCCCAATTTCCTCATCTATACCTTAATAGTAACAATACTTGCCCAGCCTACCCCAAAAGGTTGTTGTGAGGCTCAAATGAATTATTTATAATATACTTTCTAGTAATTCTTTTCTATGTGATATTTCATAAATCATACAGTCACTGAATTTCAGAGTTGATATTGATCTAAATGGTTGAGCTTAGACAATATCTAATCTACGCTATACTTGATCTGAAATGCTTTGCAAAGTAGTCTCCAGATCTTTATTTGTGTCTGGTCCTTCAGGTTCCAAATCCACCTAACTGTACTCTCTCAGCCCACTTCTCTCCATCTTGTCCACAAGGATATATGAAAGGATATATGAAAACTTTTGACACATGCCTCAATTAAATTCTAAGTATATTATCTCTATGGCATTTTCCTCATATAACAGTCTAATCATTTTGTCAGAAAGAAATGAAGTCAAACAAGTCTTGTTCTTGAATGTACTTTGTCTCTCCATTTCCCCATAGCCATGCTGTTCCTTCTTTCTCTTCTTTTTCTTCTTTATTCTCCTCTTCCCTTTCTCCTCCCTCTTTCATCTTCTCTCTTCCCTGTCTCTTTCTTCATTCATCCTCCATCTTTGTCCTTTCTTCCTGCTTTTTTCTACTTCTTTTTTTTATTTCTCCCTATCCACCATCTTCCCTTTTTCCTTTCAGTTTGCCTCATTGTTTCATTCTCTTTCTCTTACCTTTCTTGTTTCTCTCTTTTTTCTCCTCCTTCATTCATCCCCTTATCTTTATTATGTCTTCCCTGTTTTCCCTTCTTAAACTTTTCCCCTTATTTTTTACTTTTTATAGTCTTCCCCCTTTTCTCTTTAAGTTTTCTTTGTTTGTTCACTATCTTTGAATGCACTTTGACTCAGTTATTGCCATTTCTCTTTCCAAGTGCTGTGTTTTGGCTCAGTTAGGTTCAAGAAAAAGACTCAGAAAAGAGTTGAATCTTTTAATGGAGATAATTGAGAAATGCCACTCAGCTATTTGAGCCCAATCTGACTCAGAACCCCTGATTCTGGGGTAGATTTTTGTCTGCTCCAAATGAGAGGGCTTTAAACCATTTAGGACAAAAGTTAGAGTGTGGTAACCATATTCTCATTTGTTTCTCTATCAAAGATTTAGTAGAATAAATACCTGTCAGGGCACCACTAGCTGTTCCAGGAAACAGCTTATAGAGCTATACACAGTATACATTTTGTGTACAATTTTATTTTATTTTATTATTACTATTATTATTTTTTGCTGAGGCAATTGGGTTTAAGTGACTTGCCTAGGGTCACACAGCCAGGAAAACATTAATTGTCTAAGGTCAGATTTGAACTCAGGTCCTCCTGACTTCAGGGCTGGTGCTCTATCCACTGAGCCACCTAGCTGCCCCTTGTATACAATTTTTAGATGTTGTATCGCTTTTAGAATATGAACTCCTTGAGGGCAGGAGTCATGTTTTGACCTTTCATTGTATCTCCTGTGCTTAGTACCTGACATGGTAAATGCCTAGAACACTTTTCTTAACTATTGACCCAATGCTGTCCCATCAACCAGTGATCTGCATTCATCCAGGAAGACATTTGTCTAAGCCCAGGGTATTCAGGTTAAACCCAGAAAAGCCATGCAGACTCTCACATTGGGAAATCCCATTTGCAGATGGCGAGTTGCTGATATAGATAGCCTTGATAAATTTCCAATGGTTAAGTCAAAATTCATGTGTGAATCTTATGTGACTTCCTAGCATTTCCCATTTCAAGGGAACACTAATAGGAATAAATGAATCTGGAGAGCCTTCATTTGTTTCTATCTGTGGGGTTACCTAAGGAAGCTAAGAAGTCAGTCCAAGTTAGATGAATTGCTGTGGAAATTAGCTTAGGCTTCCTCAGATGTGCTGGCTACTATGTAACTGATAATATAATCTTACAGGTTTCTTCCTCTTGGCTAGAGAAAAACAGCAGGGAAAAAAATATAGTCTCTTGAAAGAATTGAGTTTTGTTAATTAACATCTGGCAGTTTGCACCTTCCTTTCCCTTTTTTTAAAACAGCATAAATCAATCAACAAATATTAAATGCCTACTATGTGCTAAGCACTCTGCATCTTGTCTTAGCCTTTGAATCAGTTGATAACATTGAAAACTCCAAACATTAGTCTTGCATGTCAGACATCTTCTACAAGATATATTGATCTTTCAACCTCAAGCATTACTATACATTATTAGCATTCTAGACTTTTCCCTGATACCATATCAACAGATTAGCCATAAGCATTCCTTAATAAACATCTTTTGCATATATGTCTATACTATCTTCTTTGCCCATGCTGGTTTTACTTATTTTAACACCAAATGAGTTGAACAGTACTGGGTTCAACACCCTTTCCTCATGAGATATGATATTTATTAAGCCTTTAAAAATCTTTGAATCTTTGGTTTTTATTATTTCATTCTCAGAATCTACTGAATCAGTGTATCTTCAGTTTCAAGAAATGTTTAAAATATTTGAAAAACAAGCAACTAAGTTGCAACGGTAAGCTTTAGTTATTCAGATAAGCAAATTTTTTATGACTGATAATTTTAACTGTATTTGTGGCATTTCTCATTCTGATGTATATTGGATCAATCTCATAACAAAAAACCAACTAACCAACCAGGAACAGCAACAAAAATAACAAACCGTAACCTCTTCAGATACTTTATGATTGATAAACATAACTTTTGCCTAGCTATAATTAATATGTATAAATTATTATAATTTCAACTTTTTGTGTGTTTTGCTATATATAGATCTAAGATTTCTCTAAATGGTCACATTACTTTATAACTTTTAATGGCAGAATAATGTTTTGTTTGTTAACTTGTCACAGATCATTGATCTAGAGCTACAATGGCCCTTTGAGGACGTTTTCAATGTTTAGTCTCATTTTATGAATGAGCCACTCAGTCAACAGCATTTATTAAGCACTTACTATACTAAGTATTGGAGACACAAAGAAAGGTAATTTAGTTTTTACAGGTACAGATCCAAAGAGTAACTTTAACCTGGGATAAATGTTTGCTTGGATACCCACTCTAGAACAATATTCTTTTCATGGGTCCCCTCCCACTGATACTCAGAGATAGTTTTCTCAATGCTTTCTCAACTCTCATCCTTTTTAAATTCTTTTCAGTATTAATACTACTGACTCTTATATTCTGTCCTTCTTGGGTGTTTATAATATTTCTATTTCCTGATTTTCCTCTTAAACTATTATTCTCATCAGCTTTTGCAAGATAAACGACCCATTCCCTATGTATGAGTGTATCTTAGAGTCCTGTGCTAGGCTCTCTTCTTTATGTTTTCTTTCTAGTGATCTCCTTAAGTCCTATTGATTCAATCATTTTCACTAAGCAAATGACTCCCAAACTATGTTTTGAGTTCTCATCTCTCTCCTGGGCTCCAGACTTATACGTTCAACTCAAAGGAGTACCTTTCTATCTCTATCTCTATTTCCAAATATCTCCAAATTAATTTTTCCAAAACATAACTCATTATCTAAACCCATTCATGTCTCTAATTTCCTTATTTTCAAACTGAAAGTGAGTTAATAATGAGTGTCCCTTGGTGAAGCTAGGAAATATGTGCAGGCATATTATTTCCTAGAGTCTTTAGATTTTATGTTTCTTTGCCTTTGAAAAGACTTCTTGTCATTTCATCTGCTTGGGATGGAAAAAGAAACACCTGTCTATTATATTTTGTGTTTTCATTTTGAGTGTGACCAATCAATGTTGGGTTCTACACTAATATGCATAAAGTGACTATGCAAAAAATTTATTGTTGTGGTTTCTTGGAAAGATACATAAAGCAATTATTATTTGTCAGTCTCTTTCCTTTGTAGATCCAGCAACAGCAGTCCTTACATAGGCAGCCCGAACTAAAATTAAATTAAATTTGTTACCCTGCCCCAGAAACTCGTTATTGGAAATATGGAAAGTCCCTTCAATAAGACAACCAGGAAATGTTTAGACAGAAATAAAATGCCCTATGCAATGAATCATTGACTGTCCCTTTGAATTTATACCCCAACGAGGGGATAAATGGAAAAGAATACAGGTAGCATCCTTGTGACATTTCCCCTTAGGTCAGGTGCAAAATATCTTTTTTTTTTAATTTTTATTTGCATAACATATGTATGAGTAGTTCCTCAGCATTGATCTTTACAGAGCTTTCCATTACAAATTTTACCCCCAGTCCCTACCCCTCCCCTAGATGGCAGGATGTCCACTACATGTTAATTATGTTAAAATACTTGACAAATCAAATGTATGTATACATATTTCCACACTTATCATTGTTGTGCAAGAAAAATCATATCTACAAGAAAGAAAAATCAGATAAAGGAAACACAATGCAAGCAAACATCAATCGAGAGCATGAAAATGTTATGTTGTGATCCACATTTCACATCCCTCTCTCTGGGTGTATATGGCTTTCTTCACTGAACAATTGGAACTGGTTTGAAACATTTCATTGTTGAAGAGAGCCATGTCCATCAGAATTGATCATCATATAGTCTTGTTGTTGCTGTGTATAAGATCTTCTGGTTCTGCTCATTTCACTCAGCATCAGTTCATGTAAGTCTCTCCAGGCCTTTCTGAAATCGTCCTGCTGGTTGTTTCTTACAGAACAATAATATTCCATAACATTCATATACCATAATTTATTCAGCCATTCTCCAATTGAAGGGCATCCATTCAGTTTCCAGTTTCTAGCCACTACAAAAAGAACTGCCACAAACATTCAGGTGCAAAATATCTTTTTTATTTTATTTTATTAATACTTTTTATTTGCAAAACATATGTATGGGTAATTCCTAAACATTAACCCTTACAAAGCTTTCTGTTACAAATTTTTCCCCCCTACTCCCCACTCCTCCCCTAGATAGCAGGATATCCACTACATGATAATTATGTTAGAATACTTAAATCGAATATATGTATAGTTATTGCCATACATCATTTTTTTGTTCAGGAGAAATCGTATCTATAAGAGAGAATAATCTGATAAAGGAAATACAACGCAAGCAAACATCAATAGAGAACATGAAAATGTTATGTTGTGGTCCACATTTCACATCCCTCTCTCTGGATGTATATGGCCTTCTTCACTGAACAATTGGAATTGGTTTGAAGCATTTCATTGTTGAAGAGAGTCATATCCCTTAGAACTGATCCTCATATAGTATTGTTGTTGCCGTGTACAACGATCTCCTGGTTCTGCTCATCTCACTCAGCATCAGTTCATGCAAGTCTCTCCAGGCCTCTCTGAAATCGTCCTGCTGGTCGTTTCTTATAGAACAATAATATTCCATAACATTCATATACCATAATTTATTCAGCCACTCTCCAATTGATGGGCATCCATTCAGTTTCCAGTTTCTAGCCACTACAAAAAGAGCTGCCACAAACATTCTTGCACACGTGGGGCCCTTTCCTTCTTTTATGATTTCTTTGGGATATAAGCCCAATAGAAACACTGCTAGGTCAAAGGGTATGCATAGTTTGATAACTTTTTGAGCATAGTTCAAAATTGCTCTCCAGAATGGCTGGATCTGTTCACAGCTCCACCAACAATGCATCAGTGTCCCAGTCTTCCCACATCCCCTCCAACATTCATCGTTATCTTTTCCTGTCATTTTAGCCAATCTGACAGGTGTATAGTGGTACCTCAGAGTTGTCTTAATTTGCATTTCTCTGATCAATAGTGATTTGGAGCACCTTTTCATATGATTATAAATAGTTTTAATTTCATCATCTGAAAATTGTCTGTTCATATCCTTTGACCATTTATCACTTGGAGAATGGCTTGAATTCTTATAAATGTGAGACAATTCTCTATATATCTTAGAGATGAGACCTTTATCAGAACTCTTAAATGTAAAGATGATTTCCCAATTTGATGCTTCCCTCCTAATCTTGTCTGCATTAGTTTTGTTAGTACAGAAACTTTTTAACTTAATATAATCAAAATTATCTATCTGGTGTTCAATTAAGAGTTCCAGATCTTCTTTGGACATAAATTTATTCCATCTCCACAGGTCTGAGAGGTAAACTATCCTATGTTCCTCGAATTTGGTTATAATATCCCTCTTTATATCTAGATCATGAACCCATTTAGATCTTATCTTGGTGTGCAAGATAGACCTTATCTAGGTGTGGGTCCAGCCTTAATTTCTTCCACACTAGTTTCCAATTATCCCAGCAGTTTTTGCCGAATAGTGAGTACTTATCCCAAAAGCTGGGGTCTTTGGGTTTATCAAACACTAAATTGCTAACGTTATTACTTAGCTTGTCCTCATATCCTATTCTGTGCCACTGATCGACTGCTCTATTTCTCAGCCAGTACCAAATGGTTTTGATGACTGCTGCTTTATAATATAGTTTTATATCTGGTACATCAAGGCCACCTTCATCTGTCTTTTTTTATTAATTCCCTTGAAATCCTTGACCTTTTGTTCTTCCAAATGAACTTTAGGTACAAAATATCTTAAAAGAGTTTAGAAAGAAATTGTGACAACATGTAGATCTCATCTTTGGAGATCAGGCAGGAATCTCTGTCTGGGATTCAAAGGAAGCTTCATCATGCAGTTAGTTGTTGGTGTTAATTCAATGCTATATTTTCTTTCTTTTTGTTATTTTTTAATAAGCCCATGCTAAGTTTTTTTTTAATTACTTCTAAAAGTTAAGTGCAGAAAGAATTGGTGGTTTTAAAGCCCTGAATGCTTGTTTTGCAGTTGAGTAGTTTTACTGTATCTTTCAATAACAAAGCTTTAAGTTTTTACTACATGTCAGTTCTCATGCTTGAAGCTAGGCATAAGAAGTCAGAAACAAAAGAGATAATATCCCCTAGGAGATTTTTATTTTTTTTTCCTTTTTCACTTAATAGTATTTTTTTTGTACTTACATATAAAAATAGTTTTTAAAATTCATTTTTGATAAGATTTTGAGTTTCTTTGTCTTTAACCTTTTTCCTTTCCTACAACTGCAAGAAACATATAATAAACTTTTTAAAAAAGTAATTTTGCTGGTTTGATTTTTTTATAAATATATTTTTTGTTTTTCCTTTTTCCACTTTTCCCACTGCAATTTTTATTTATTCTTATTTATTTTTAATTTTTATTAAAATTTTTTATTTTCAAAACATATGCACAGATAAGTTTTCAACACTAACCCTTGCAAAACCTTGTTGCCCTTACCCTCTCCCCTAGATGGCAAGTTATCCAATATGTGTTAAACATGGTAAAATATATGTTAAATCTAATATATGTATACATATTTATACAAATATCTTGCTGCACAAGAAAAATCAAATCAAAAAGAAAAAAATGAGAAAAAATAAAATGCAAGCAAACAACAACAACAAAAAAAGAAAATGCTATGTTGTGATCCACACTCAGTTCCCTCAGTCCTCTTTCTGGATGTAGATGGTTCTGTTCATCACAAGATCATTGGAACTGGCCTGAATTATCTCATTGTTGAAAAGAGCCCAGTCCATCATAATTAATCATGGTATAATCTTGTTGTTGCCATAATACTATGTTTTCTATAACCTGTATGTGATCAAAACAATTGACCAAGAAGTTAGAAGTACAGTATATGACTATGTCCTCCAGATAACACTAAGAGAAACACACCGGAATCAAATTAATGAGCTTGAGCTTAACACATTGTTTTAACAAATTTAGACACACATACCAAAAAACCAACTTTAGTTATCTTTAAATGGGAGATAGCATTGTATGACGTTTCAGTATGACTCTTAAAATAAATCAATAAATTATTTTAGTACTTTTGTCACCAAAGTAAAATTGCCCAGTTTAAATATTAACTTTTATATGCCCCATGACCTCTTTATGGTAGAAGTGTTAGTAAGTTTACTTGTTTGGCAAATAGGAGAGAGCAGGAGAAAAAGAAAAACACTAGTCTGTAAATTTGATTAAGAAACCTAATTACTTGAATGTTAGTGGCACATTTAAATTTAATTTAGAATATTCAGAAATTTGCTTCTGTGTAAACTTAAGATTTTGTGCAATAATTATTAATGGAGAACATTTTATTTATGAAATTTGTTTTTTCTCTTCAGACTGATGAATGACCTAGAATCCCTTGAGTTTGTAAGTATGCTTTACATTCAAATTGAAATTGTCTTATTTCCTGTAGTAAGTGTATCAGTAGCACATGGCTCTTGATATATTCCATAGTTCTTGGAATTATTTTAAAATATAAATGCTCTCTAGTTATTTGGTAAAAATCTATCAAGAAGACTGTATAAAATGTTAGAACAGTTTTGCATAAGTTATGCATTTTATTTTCATAAGACTCTTTTCATTAGGGGAGAGTATGTTTACTTGATGTTCCAGGCTTGCATAAGGAGTGATGTTAGGATATTCTGAAAAGGATAATTAAGAAAAATGGAATAATCTTCTCTTTCTCAATGAAGAGAATCTTATATAAATGTAAGGCTTGACTTCATAGAATTTTAAATTAACAGATTTCCTGTTCAGATGTTATAGTGAAATTTTTTGATTCAGCTATTTCTAAAGAGTTTTTGGTATAGTTTCTTCATCCATATTTAAATACAGATTTTAAAAAAAAATACTTCTCTATCCTAACTGGGTTTTTGGGGTAGTAAATTTCAGATTTTTGCAACTGTAATCTTGGACTTGTAGTTTATAGTGATTTAATTTATAATGTAATTTATAATGATTTAATAATAATGATATAATGATTCCAAATAATTAAAATAATACCAATACTCAGGAAAGGGCTCAGTTTCCTATTCTGTAAAATGAGAGCTTTGGACTAGGTGATGCTAGAATTCTATCCAACCTCAAGGTTCTATGATTCTCTAATTGAGGAGTAAGTTCTGTCTTGGAAGAATTTCTGGAAATGGCTTGAAACCTCATTATTAAAATATTTTGTTAAAGCTGCTTATAATTTGATATGTTGACTTAGAATCACACTTCCTGAAAAACTATAGTTATACTTAATGATATGGATTCCACACTGTTTCACAGATTTTTCTATTTGGACTAGTTGCTGAGGGAACAAATTTATTGCCGGTATATAGCGTAACAACAGACATTCTAATACAATAAAAGCTTGAAAGTGTCAACAATATTTGGAAGAAAAAACTCTCTAATTTTATTGGAGTATATTTAGAAGAATAAAAGACACAAGAAGAAGTCACTTGGAGATTTATGCATTTAAGTATTTTATTAAAAGTGTTTTTTTTTCCCTGAGGTTATTGGGGCTAAGTGACTTGCCCAGGGTCACACAACTAGAAAGTGTTAAGTATCTGAGACCAGATTTGAACTCAGGTCCTCCTGTCTTCAGGACAGGTGCTCTATCCATTGTGCCACCTAGCTGCCCAAAAGTCATTTCTTAACATTGCTAAATTTGAGATGTGAATAAACCTCTGATCTGATATTAGGGATACTTCTAAAGTTCTTGCACTAGTATATTATACTGTTAATATTGTGTTACATCCAATGTAAAAATTCTCTAATTTGATACAATGTCCTCTTTAATCAAGGATCTGTCTCCTTTTCCTGTTCTTAGGCTACAAATTCTGTTCTTCCATGATTTATTTTAGAAACTAAACTATATATTGCTGATATATGATGTGATGATGTTCTCAGTGCCACTTATGTTTCCTAGTTATTTCATAAAATTTCATTTGAAGAAATGAAATATCTATACAAATGTACTTGGAATTTCTTCTTCAATGTTATCAAGATCATAGATTTAGAACTCAAAGGGACCTCATATGGTGCTGTTTTAAAAGTTCCATAGATTTCCTGAGACCTCTCTGAGATTCAGGGAGTAACAGAGTGAATATAGCATTCTTTTTTTGTAGGTAATTAATGTAATGCTTTATTATTATTTTTAAAATAATAGTTTTTATTTTCAAAATACATGCAAAGATAATTTTCAACATTCACCCTTGCAAAACCTTGTGTTCCAATTCCCTCCCTTCTGTCCACCCCCCCTTAGACAACAAGTAATCCAATATATGTTAAACGTACAGTTCTTCTATACATATTCCTATATTTATCATGTGGCACAAGAAAAAGCAGATCAAAAAGGCAAAAAATAAGAAAGAAAAAAGCAACAACAACAGAAAAGGTGAAAATATTATGTTGTGATCCACATTTGGTCCTCACAGTCCCCTTTCTCTCCATCATAAGTCTATTGGAATTGGCCTGAATCAACTCATTGTTGAAAAGAGCCAAGACCATCAGAGTTATTGTGTATAATGTTCTCTTGGTTATACCACTTCACTTAGTATCAATTCACGTAAGTCTGTCCAGGTCTTTCTGAAATCATCCTGCTGATCATTTCTTATAGAACGATAATATGCCATAACATTCATATATCATAACTTTGAATATTGAATTATTAAGAACTGCTTATGTTTATTTTAAAGCCAGACTCCAAGAGGTGACAAGTGCTTGGAAAAGATGCTTTGATTAATTAATGATAAATGTATTCATGAAAATAATAAGCCAGCTTTGACAAACTCTTTTCTCCAGAAGAAACAGGACAAAAATGATTTCTTAATTATATAATTGCTTTCCCTTTTTTTACTGTTTCTGCATGTATAGGCAATTTTTAAAAGGAGGGAGGAGTAACACATAGTGTTGTTTAGGGAGAGATTATATACTAAATTCTTCTAGTTTACTATAACTAATGAATAAGGTAAGTAATGTTAACCTATTGAAAATGAGCAAGACAAAAACCACTTCTTTCAGTTTGAAGATATTATAGCAAACCTGATGAAAATGACCAGAATAAAAAGTCTGTGAAGTAAATTTGAGACACTTCCAAGTAAGAACCACAGTTCTCAGCGGAGACAGAGACAGAACCACAGCTTGTCTTCTCCTCATTTTGTTCAAGTTCCTTTATTCTCAGTGGTATACATTGATGTAATGTTTTAAATGGATATAGTAATTTTAAAAAGTCCCAAAATATGCTATTTTATTAAAAATTTAATGTAGTTATATTCCAGTAAAATTATATTTCATTATAGTATATGAGTGACCCTAGGTTTTCAAAATCTTTGTTTTTGGAATGCAAATCCTGATAGGTTCTGCCTCCAAACAAGGGTAACTTGAAGCCTAAATTAACTGCTTGTTTAAAAAATAGAAAATTAAACATACTTGTTTTTAATTAATTTCTTATCATCTTAACTATAATTTGAGATGTGCATGTTTTTCATTGTCATATAACAATATAACATTTGCTTTTAGAAACACAAGATGGTTCAAAATGATTTAGAAATAATAACAGAGGAAAGAATGATATTAGAGAATGAACTCAAAAAAATTAAGGGTCCAGAAAAAACAGAGGTTAGTATGATTTTAGAATTTAAAAATAACAATAAAAATACTAATACTTTTGGGGCAGGGCATCAAAAAGATATTTTGACAAATGTTTTAGTTGTCCCTAACATGTTTTTTTGAAACAGCTCTGCTTTAAAAATCATGAAATAAAGCAATGCCACTATCTCAGGTTAATATTTTTATTCAGTTGACATTAATTATCAGGTAAACTTAAAAAAGGAGTCAGCTAAGTGGCTCAGAGGGTAGAGTACTGGGCCTAGAGTCAAGAAGAGCTGAATGCAAATGCAACCCCAGACATTTAATATTTGTGGGACCCTGATGTTCAATGATCCACAAGGTTGCAGAGTCAGATACAACTGAACAACAAAGCTTAAAAAAATCTTTACAATAATTTTGCTGCCATCTACAGTAGCTTTTATTCATTCATTCAGCATTTATTAAATGCCTACAACATACAAGTCATTAGCACACAAATTATAGGGAAAAGAGAGTTGACCTCAGAGTTAGGAAGACTTGGATTCAAATCCTGCCTCGTATAGGTATGCATATCATGTCATAAATTATATATTATGTATGATACATATGATTTATTATACTTAATATAGGATATATTATATCTATATTTATATGTGATATAAGGCTTGCATCTAAATCTTCCTAGCTTTGAGGTCAGTTCTCTCTCTTTTTTTTTTATCATGTCTTAATAATTTGCATAGAGTAGGCACTTAATAAATATATTGATTGTTCAGCCCTGCTTAAGTCACTAAGTTTTAGTACCTCAAGTAATTCTCTCAAGACTATAAGCTGCAGAACCATAACTGATCTGTAATGGGTAGAGGAAATTTTCTCACCTGGAATCCCTTATACCAAATTACAAGTCTACATCATCCTCTAACTTCTTATCCCTCACCCCCCACTCTTGCCAATTATAAGGCAGCAAATCTTTCAGCATTTATTAAGCAATTACCTTGTGCCAGCCATCATGATGTTTTGGGGATACAAAGAAAGGCTAAACCATGGTCCCTGTCCCAAAGGAGCTTCCATTCTAAAGAGGGTAAAGACAACATTATACCTATGCACAGAAACTATGTACAGGGAAGTAGGAGGTAATTCCTAAGGGGAAAAGGACTAGAAACTAGGGGTCCAGAGAAGGCCTCCGGCAGAAATTAGCATTTGAATTGTCTTGAAAGAAGTCCAGGAAGCTAGAAAATCAATGTGGGGAGAAGAGCATTGCAGCTCTAGGGGTCAGCCAATGCAAAGGCATTCACTATGGAGACGGTGGGTCATGTCTGAGGATTAGAAATTAGGCCAGCATACTCTATGCTAGAGTGCATAGAGGGAGATACAATGGACGAAGAATAGAAAGGTAGAAAGGAGTCAGATTATGAAGATCTCTAAAGGCCAAAAAGGATCTGCTGTTTACTCCGAGTCCCTAGAGTTTATAAAGTGAAAAAAAAAGTTAAAGAATGAAGCCCCTAGTATTCTGGGCAGGTATTCTATGGAGGGTTTAGTGAGAAAACACAGACAAGAAGTTAGAAATCTTGAAAAGTGTGGAGAGGTAGTATTATCCGTCAGTGAAGGACATAATCTACGGCATTGAAGTCCCAGCTTCTTCATTATATCCAAGTACAGTTGTAGCTTACCAAACAAATTTTGTTACATGACTTCCTTGGAAGACATGTAACAGTATATACAGTAAAATATTACTAGAACACACTTCACCATGTCACAGCTTCCATTATACTGCACATCAAATGTTGTGCTTCTACAACATGGTGGTAAGCAAACCCATAACTAGAAATTTTGCTCTTGGGCAAATAATACAAACTTATTTTTTAGGCTAAGTGGCATGAAAGAGACTGTAAAAAAGGCTGAGGAGGGAGGAGAATAGAATAGAATAGGATACCATCCTATGTGGGGAGACCCTAAGATACTTTGGAGCCAGCCAATGCTTCCCTGAGGAAGCAGACCATTTGATAGCTGTCTTAGGTAACCAGATCAGTTGTTTCATCATATTTGACATGTAAGTAGCTTGATTACTGAGGGGTGAAGGTGGTGTGGCAACTCTCGAAGCAAGTAGATGCTTTTAAGGAAAGGGGTGAAATTACATGGCCAAAGTAAGAGGAAAGTTGATTCAATTCTTTAATGAAATTAATGCTGAGCTGTGGTGAGAAGCAAACGGAAGCCTCACCCATGGATTGTTGGAAATAGAAAGGACCTTATGGATCACTTTTATCATGTACTTAGATTTACAGAGAAGAAAATATAAATTTGGAGTATGAGAGCAAGCACTATCTTCTTGACTTCTAGCTCAATGTTCCTTGAACTGACACATTGAAATTTGGCCTGTGTTCAAAGGACAGGGGGCACTGATCCTTTACAAAATAGTGACCTCCTAGATTAATCAGATAAATGAACAGGGGGAATTCTCAGTTCTCCTAGGTTTACTTTAGCTTCATAATCACCTTTACCCCTTTAGTTCATGGGAAAGTTTGAGTTGATTGAGTAAATAAATAAAATAAAAGGTCCTTGAGATAGACAGAAATGGACCTAGGAAGGAATGACTTTTCAGTACTCCCTCCTTTTCTTCCAGTCTCATATTGAGATAAAAATATAAAATGGAAACAAAAACAATGTATCTCTTGATAACACCATATAAGGATTTCCTATAACCTGTGATTCTTATTTTATCATTATTTAGCAATTGCTACAGAGAGAAAAGACACTCTTGGAGTTGCAAAGGAAAAAATCAGAAAAAATGACATCCAGAGACTCAATTAGAAATGGAGATCTAGAGAGGTAAGAAGTAAGGATAAAAGATAATTTTTTAAAAATGGATTCACATTGTTTCCATGCACTTTTTATTCTATCTGAACTCTATTAGTATTCCACTTGACTATGAACTCTCATGATTATGTACCTTGGCTCATATTATTACCTAGACTGAAATGTTCTCCATATCTCTCTTGACTTGTTGAATTCCCACTCATCCTTTAAAGCCTAATTCAAATGCCACGTCTTTTAAGAAGCCCTCTCTGAATCTCCTGCTAGAATATATGCCTCCCTTATTAGATCTCACATAGATCTTAGTCTTATAACCTTACTTAATACATAATTTTGTGTATTATAATTGCAAGTGCTAGTAATTAGTATTTTTATCTTCTCTCTCCCTTTCTTTCTATCCCAATGGGGGTGTAGATTCCCTGAAGGCAGTAATTTATGTATACTATATTCCCAAAGGTCTTGCCTAGTACTCAAGCCCAATAGGCATTTTTAATGTTTTGTTTTATCAAGAATAACTGCAAACATTATTTTAACCACTTATTTGTATTGGTATAGAGAACTCTCCTTGTATAAGAAAGTTCAGCACATGACTTAGCAACTTAGTCTTAGTTGGGTGACAGGGCAACTGGGAGTGACTTTTCTTCACCAAAGTCACACAACCATTATGCCTCAGAGGCAAAATTAGAACCCAAGGCTGTCTCTTGACACATTATGCCATGCTGCCTTTTTATTATATTGAGACACTTGGAGCCATTTGAAAGGGATACATTAAGTACTGACTATCTCATAACAGGCAGCTAGGTGGTGTAGGGGGTAGTGTGCTGGTCCTAGAATCAGAAACACTCATCTTCCTGAGTTGAAATCCAGCCTCAGATACTTAATTAGCTGTGTGACTCTGGGCAAGTCATGTTTGCCTCAGTATTTTTATCTATAAAATGAGCTGGAGAAGGAAATGGCAGACAGTGTCAGTATCTTTGCCAAGAAAACCCCAGTAGAGTTATGAAGAGTCAGATATTACTGAAAAAACTACTGACCAACACTTCATGAACAATGTATGGATTTATGTAGAAAGTAGATGGAAGTAATTTCAGAAGATGAAATATATATAAACTTTTGAGGAATCAGAAAAGACATTATTGTAGTAGGTAATACTTGATCTGAGCTTTAAAGGATTCCAAAGATCAAGAAGGAACATCTAAGAAGAAAAGGCAGTCAGAAGCTGCAGGGAAAGCTCATTTATATGTGATTCCCTGTGTTAGCTGCCTTGTACAAGCTCCCCCCTCTCTTCCTTTTCTTCCCTTCTGTGTTTGCCTTGGCATCTCCAGATTTCTAGAATTCCATCTTGCATATAGTAGCTTTTAGTAGATATTTTCTGAATTGAATTTAATTGAAATACTCGCCCTTATTATGTATCTATCACAGGGACAAGCATAGAATTAATGCTCAATTTTTTGAATATTTGTGGAGAGTGAAGTGAAAGTGAAAAAGAATAATTCAAAGAAAGAGTGAAATAGTCCTTTCCAAGTTCTTTTCTTTTTCTCATGTAAAGCATCATCTTTATTACTTTTCAATTTCCTTTGATTTCTTACCTACAGTATTTTCTTTTACTTCAGCATTGTTAGCTAACCAGTTTCAGTTACTTCACCTCATTGGCTTAAATTTAAAAAAAAAAAAAAAAAAAGAAAAGGAAAGGAAAAACAAAGAAAGAGGGAAAAAAGAAAACATCTTTGGGAAATATTGCCATCTTGTGGACCCTTAGAATATTGCTGCATAAATCCTTCCTACAACTTTGCTGAGAAGTGATCATTCAGTCCCTGCTAGAATATATCCAGTGACAGAAAACTCTTATCATGAAGAACATTGGGTTGGCAAAAGCAAAAAACAGTTTCTGTTCTTATGCATCTCATAGTGTGTCTAATGGAGGAGATAACATGCAGATATAATATGTACATATTTATACCTCTGAATAGATCTTCCATTTCATCCAGGGCCCTTTCCAGTCTTCCTGATCTACATCTGGCCACTGAACCCAGATGGCTCTGGAGGAGAAAGTGAGGCAGGTGACTTTGTCCAGCCCTCCCTCTCTCTAATCCAATTCACTTGCATGTCATGGTGACTCTCCTCTCCTCCTAATATCATGGTTCTCTTCTAGAATGAAGGATAAACAATAGCTTCACTACATACACATATATACAAGATTTATATACAACCTATATATGTGCTGTATTCCTACCACACTAAACACACATGCATATACAACCATGCATGCACACACAGTTCATACCAGGCTTTGTGTTTTGTTGCAATACAACACACATATTTATTACATGTAAACACATGTATTGTGCCCATGAGATATATATATGTATTGTATTGTGAGTGTATTGTACACACACACACACACACACACACACACACACACCACTTTTTTTTGCATGTTGTCTTCACCATTAGGCAATTCCCTTAGAGCAGAGACTGCTTTTTGCTTGTTTTTTGTAAAGGGAAAGCCTTTTTATGGAAGGTGGGATTTCAGATGAGGCTGAAGAAAGCCAGGGATATTGTGAGGCAGAGAGCTTGAAGAGGGAAAGTGTGCTAAGGGGGGGGGACAGATGGCCAGTGAAGTGCTTGGGAAGAGAAGGCAGCGTTCCCTGCATGCAGAACAGCCAGGACAGCTGTGTTCTGGGATCATAGAGGAGGAAGAGCAAAGTATAAGAAGGAAGACTTGAAAGCTAGAATGGAAGCAGGAAATGAAAGGCTTTCAAAGCTAAGCAGAGGATTGCTTATTTAATCCTTGAAGGAACAGGGTGTCACTGGGGTTTATTGAATGGGAAAGGGTGATAGTCACAACTGGGCTACAGGAAGATCTTTTTGATAACTGAGTGGAGAATGAATTGGAAAGGGAGAGATTTGAGATAGACCAATCAGCAGGTTATTGATCTAGTTTAAACATGAGGTGTTGAGGACCTGTACCAGATTGGTGGTAGTGTCAGAGGAGATAAGGAGGTATATGAGGGAAATGAACTGAAAGAAAAATAGATAGGGCTTCAGTTGACAATGACTCTTAAATTGCAAGCCTGGGTACCTGGAAGAATGGTGATAGATCAGTAATAGGGAAGTTAGGAAGAGAAGAGGCCTTGGGAGGTATAAGATAAGTTCCATTTGGAATGTTGAGTTTAAGATCTCTCTGGAAATCTAGTTCAGGATGTCTAATTGGCAATAACAGATGTAAGACTGGAAATCATTCCATTTTAAGATAGTTCTAGCTGTTGAAAAATTTTAATTCAATAAGTAGTTACTAGTAACTTTGTACTGGTGATATAAAGATAAAAATGATAGTCTTTTCTTAAAGGAATCTGCATTCTTCAGTCCGTCCTTATATTGAGCTTAATCTTGGCTTCCTGTATCACTCCAGTTTTGCCTTCTGTCTTTAGACTTTCCAGCAACATAAAGGATCAAAGAATTTTTAAAACTACAGAACTAGAACACACTTAAGATTTGTGAAAGCATTTTACAAATATTATCTCATTCAATCCTTATAATGTTGTTTATTCTTATAATAATAATGTTTATTGAATTGTAGGTAATGAGTCTGTTCTGAAAGGTATGGAGGCAGCTATTTGTGAACCTGATATGACCAATCAATTAATTAATCGACAAGTATTTATTAAATGCCTACTACATGCCATGGAAGGTAGGTGCTATTATTCTCCATGTTTTACAGATGTGGGTCACAAACCTAATAAATATCTGAGGCTAGATTCAAACTTGGGTCTTCCTGACTTCAGGCTTGCACTATTTCTAGAGGATCATCTAGCATAAAGATCATGTGTTTCAAATCATTCTTTAGACAGGTGAACAATGAGACATATAAATGAGTTGACTTGTCCAAGGTCACAAGGGAGAACAGAACCAAGGTTAGAACTCAAGTCTCTGGGTCTCCAATCCACTATTTTTTCCACTCCACTTGGAGGAGCATTCTACTGTACTTTTTGCAACACAGAGTATGTCTGAGGAAAGATGTTACTGACACCAGAACAAAGAGGTTTATTGTATTAGTGATCTGGTTATAAGCCTTTTGACTGTGACTTAACTTCATCTTTTTATCCCCAGGGATTAACATGGTAACTTTCAGTTAACAGACATTCATTAAATAAGAGGCAGCTATGTGGCATAAGAGATAAAGCCCAGAACTTGGAGTTAGGAAGGCCCGAATTCAAATATAGCCTCAGATATTAATGGTGTGATTCTGGGCAAGTTATTTAACCTTTGTCTCAAGTTTGATCATTTGTAAAATGAGGATAATAACAGCACCTCCCAGGGTTGCTGTAAGGATTAAATGAGGTAATATTTGTAAAGAACTTTGCAAACCTTGAAGCACTTTTAAAATGCCATCTATCATTATTACCAACATATTAACCATATATTAATATAATATACAATGATATAAATAATAATAACAATAATATTGTTGATAGTGAGTCTGTCTTGAGGAATATGGAGGCAAACTTTTGTGAACTTGATAAGACCAATCATTTAATCACTCATTAGGTATTTATCAAATGTCTACTGTAGGCTAGGCACTATGCTAGGAGCTAATGAGGTGTACTGTATTCTTTGAGCAGATAACTAGGAAGTGATGAACAGCCTGCCAAGATCTGTCAAACTTGCCTAGGACATTGAAGGGTTTGGAGGCCTAAGCACTAAAGGGTATTTTTATTTTTTTTTCCAAATAAAGATTAGAATACTGGAAGGAAAGGAAGTTTTATAAACAAATTAAAGGATATGTGCATATATGTTTATATATGTGTATATATATAGTTAGAGTGTAAATAGTAATACAAATTATACATATATATATGTGCCCATTCATGTGTATATAGACACTTATGTCTGTACAATATATGTGGCTCTCTAGTCACTATATCACATTGCCTCTTGATAAGCTAGCTGAGCTTTTTTTAAAAAATAGATGAACACATAACCTATAAAGAAAACAAAGAAATAATCTCTATAAGAAGGCTTTTTGTGGGGAAAATGCAGAAAAAGCATTTTAAGAAGTTTGTGGAGCAAGAACAAGAAAGAGAAAAGGCCTTCAGTTTGAGGCAGGTGGCATTTTTTCCCCTCAAACTTTGTTGTTGTTCAATCATTTTCAGTTATGTCTGACTCTTTGTGACTTTATCTGGGGCTTTCTTGGCAGAGATACTGGAGTGGTTTGTCATTTCTTTCTTCAGCTCATTTTATAGATGAGTAAACTGAGGCAAATAGGGCTAAATAATTTACCCAGAGTCGCACAGCTAGAAAGTGTCTGAGGCTGGATTTGAACTCAAGAAGAGGAGTTTTCCTGATTCCAGGCAGGACACTATTCACAGTGCCACTTTAGATGCCCTTTTCAAACTTTGGGGTCATTTAATTACTGGGATATAAGTGAAGAAAATTTTATAAAACTATATTAAGCATTTGCCTGTTGAATTTTTTGACTTTTAAAATGTCCCTGAGAAAATTTCCAAGGAAAGCACAGCAGACTATATAGTAATTGCTTCATAGAGAGTCTATGTTCTGGGCCAGTGTTGTCAAACAAATAAAATAGGGGCCACTAACTGTCAATAAGGATCCCTGCAGTCTGGGCTGCAAGTTTAACAGCTTTGCTCTGGACTCACTTTTTCAATCTCCACCTGCACTATTAGATTTAGTTCCCAGAGCAAGGTTGAATCTTTTCATGGAATTTAGGAGTTCTTCTCTAGAGCCCATTTTAACGTGTTTCCAGTGGACAAACATTTCCACCCAATACCTAGAAGCACACTTATCCTTCTTACTAATTGGTCACTAGGCTCAGACTGATTGTAGCTTCTATACAGCATTTCCCTAGTCCAGAAGAGCCAATTTGTGGATGCAATACTGTAGCTTGTTCTTGGCTGACTGATTCATTGCTATGTTGGGTCCAGCAGGTTGCTTGGTACTTGCTTTTCACAGATTCAGCTTGGACTTCAGTATGAGGACATCTAATGACTCCCTTTCCATACTGTTGGAACATCATAATGTTTCAACCTCAATAGATGTTCCATGTAAGAGCAGGAAAGAACAAATGCAGAAAGGAAGGAGATGAGAGGCTTTTGGGGAAAAGGTATGCTGGAACCAGAACAAGGACTGACTATTAAATTTTCTTTTTCTTTTTTTTCTTTATTAAAGCTTTTTATTTGCAAAACATATGTATGGGTAATTCTTCAACATTGACCCTTACAAAGCTTTCCATTACAAATTCCCCCCCCCCAGTTCCCACCCCTCCCTTCGATGGCAGGAAATCCACTATATGTTAATTATGTTAAAATACTTGACAAATAGAATATATGTATACATATTTCCACACTTATCTTGTTGTGCAAGAAAAATCATATTTACAAGAAAGAAAAATCAGAGAAAGGAAACACAATGCAAGCAAACATCAATAGAGAGCATGAAAATGTTATGTTGTGGTCCAATTTCATATCCCTCTCCCTGGGTGTATATGGCTTTCTTCACTGAACAATTGGAACTGGTTTGAAACATTTCATTGTTGCAGAGAGCCATGCCCATCAGAATTGATCATATAGTCTTGTTGTTGCCGTGTATAATGATCTCCTGGTTCTGCTCATTTCGCTCAGCATCAGTTCATGCATGACTATTAAATTTTCAATATTAATATATATATATGTAAATTTGGCAAGTACAATAAATTAAGGCTTGATTTATTTTGCTGATTGCCTAGACTTAATGAATAATGGATAAAATGTTAGTGGTATAGATTAAATGTAAAAGTGTGTCCTGGGTACATTTTTTTTTTTTTCAGAGCTGGTTGTTAAACATTTGCTAACACATTCCTGTTCATGGGGTATATACATCAACCTGAATGGGAACTTTATAATATATCTTTCTCACTTAAACCAGATAGACAAGAAAAAGGGGAAGTATGGCTTGCTTTAGCTGGTATATGACTCTTGAATGCACACTCAATTCTGGGTTAACAAATATCAAAAATCTGTTTCTTCAGTGTGTGGTTAGCAGATTGAAAAAAATGATAGAATAATTAATTGTGTATGTTCTGAAACCTATGTGAGGATTTCATCATTTGAGGAGGCTATGCTTGCCCCCAAAAGTTGGGCTTGGTCAGTCCCCAATTATATAAATGCAAGAAAGCAAAAGAGGTCCTGCCCTCAAAGAGCTTTCATTTTAATGAAGAAAAATACACAAAAAAGAAATTTGAAAATATTTTCAAAGTAGATAAGTGAAAGCTCATTTATCAGAACCCAGCATTCCAGGAATAGAGTCCAAGGTTTCAGTGGGGTCAGGAGAATGAGGATGATCTGAGTGCCTTTGGCATGGTACAGAGATGTCCAGGAATCTATATGAGCCCTGGTTCTTTTTAGAAAATTGAAGAAGAAAGGAATACTAACAATAAGGGAGAAAACTTTGTGGAAGAAGTGCCAATTGATTTGAGAATCCAAGGAAGTCAAGATTTTTGAGCGATGGAGATGAGATTTTTTTTTTTTTTTTTTTTTTTTTTTT